>CAJPEX010000267.1:0-128825 GCA_905338405.1 Notodromas monacha
GAACTGGAGCTTCACAAGGAAATGGCGGCGAGTTGATGCTATGGAAAACCTGAGAAAGGTCTCGAATGTTCGAGATTAATCCAGCATAGATTTATGGTACTTTAACGTACCGAATTATTCCGCCACAAGTACTACACTATATGAAATCAAGAGAAAAATTCTCAAAATATTCCGCTTGAAAAAAATTCAAGTTTTTTTTCCGTACACCAATGGAAAGTTCGAATTCCGATAAGAAAATTCATTTCAATCCTCGTGAAGCATCCTCGGAATAATTTTGCCGATCGCAATTTTGCCAAAAGGAACTTAAAAACGAAAGCTTTAAACCAAAGAGAAACACCAGGATTAACCGCTACTAAAACCACGCTACTTAGTTACCGAAGGGTCGTATATAACTAGCTAGTGTTTTAACATTTGCGTTTGGTACGTCACTGACTCTGACGGCAAAAAGAGCGTTTTTGTGTAAAAAAAAATTCAGCCATTGTTCGTAGCAGAATCTCATTTTCCAAATTTTTTTGTCTCATCCGTTGCAATGTTTTGGAAAATGATGATCGACAATGATTTGACGTCTCACGTTGAAAAATCTCCGTATGAAATTGATTTTTGACCAATCACACTTATTTCTCCCGCCGAAAGAATAACTATATGCCAAAAAAATTCGTCGAGCGAATTTTAACGTGGGATATTATCAGCTAAAGCCGTTTTATGCCATGCACGGTATGAGCTTAAGCAAGTTGTTTAGCGGGCTTTAAGCTCTCGTGCCTCGGTATAAAAGATGATGCATTAAGTACGCAATCGTGAATTTCTGCGGCCCAAATTGCTTTTTCGAGAATATTTCCATTGGGTACTCAAAAATATTGCTACTGTATTATTCGTATGAATTACACAAATGAAACGCAAAATTATTTATCCGAAAATACTGCAGTGGTAAAATAAATAATAATGAAAAAACAGAAGCGTTTATGGTCTGTTCTGGGATTTCCAATTCATCCTGCTTGCCGAAAAAAAAATTATGAAAATTCTCTGCGAATAAGGTGTTCTTTAATTTTTTACAATTTTTTGTTTCACTTGACGAATATGACAAAGGTCGAAAGGTCCAGTTTGAAAAAATGCGGAACACGTATATGTCCCCAAAATGTCAAGACCAAACGTTACAAGCATCAAATGCTTCATGGAGCCGCTTTTACGGTGCTTTTCAGAAGCGAATGAAGAATAAAAATGATTTTAAAAAAAGACCGTGCTGTCATTGCAACGATTGTGATTCAATTGGCAGTGTATTAATTCTTTTGTATAATTTTAAAGAAGAGGTCATTGGATGAATGAAATATTGAATGCCGTGGGGCAAAATTGCGTTGCCCCCGTGGCACAATGGGAAGTCGGTCTTGATTTTTAAAAATGCGTTCCGGAGTCTGAATTTTCATGCTTGCTAACAGCCTGACAGCTCTTGGGATACTTGAGCAGCTCTTTTTTTCATCATGTCCCAGCAGTGACCTTGCATTCTTTCGTGGGCTCAAGAAATCATGGGTCATTTATTTCGTAATCTTCAGCAATTTTATCGTATTTGAATAATTTCCATTCCGTAATTCAGGATCGATATATACCCGTATCGCTTGGATCCGCCACTTTGTTCATTTTGCGTTGCATCATTTTTTTTTTCAAAGTCTACTCAATTATTGATTGCCCATAGTGTTGTGCCAGCGTTCGAAAGCTTTTCTCTCCCAATTATTCTGGCCTTGGTTACTGGACTTACTGATAATATTTTAATAATGCACTATCAGAAAATTCCATCAACCGAGTAATTTTTTCAATTAACATGTGTTGAACAATAAATATTACGTTTTCAACATCGAGAATAAAATCAAGGAGCATTGGGAGGCTTATTCACGTGTAAAGCTATGCTGGCAGCAGCCACAATTTCAAAAAAAAAAGCTTCAATTTTTATGAAACGACAGTAACTTCGTATACAATTTATTATCATCTTAAGCAGCGACATATCAAAATGTTTTCGCACATCCCGCACCCTTACTCTAAAATATGCGACACCGAATAGATTATTTTCTATATAAGCTCTTCTTATCTTAATTCATGCTGTACCGTATTTTTTCGTTTCTCTCTTGTAGTGAATATACCGTAAACATATTGCTACTGCTAGATTCCTTGCAGATTATACACCACGTCAACCATTAATTCCAGTGATTCCACGGTAAATAAATTCGGATGACGCTAAAATACGTTGGCATCCCAGTAATGGGAAGTATTCCCAAATTTTCGAGCGTCACTCGCTTTTTAATTTGCAAAAATCAAGACTGCGTGTAAAAATGAGTTAGCTTAGTTCCTTAGTAGATTTTTTTTTTTTTTTTACCTCAGATCATGTTCATTGTACTTATTAGGTCATCATTCGTATACACTCGTGATAAGAAGAATGTCCAGAATGCATTCACATTAAAATTACTCGTGAGTGATAATTTTTCCGAGTCTGTGGACAACAGGATATTGAAACTTGAGTCCATTTCAAAATGCTTCAAATTGGATTTGCTGCATTTGTACTGTTTTCTTCGCGAACGTTGGTGAAACAAAACTCATATTCTCAACACCTGAAAACAATACTTCGTCAGGTGAGTCTGAAAAATAATGACTATCGCGAAGTTGTATTTTCCGATTACGTTACTTAATTTCAGCAAAATCCAATAAATGTTGCCACTAGTGCAACAGCCGCCTAATTATTTATTGCTAAATTGAGTGACGCTCGAGTTGAAATGCGAGGATTGTGAAGCCGAGTATATATGGCAAATCCTGAATGAATCAAAATTCGGGCAAACTTCTTGAAAAGCAGCTGAAAATTAATTGAATTATTGATATACTGTACTTGGAGATCTGCTGTATTCGGATCGAAGAACCATTTCACAATAATTTCACCTTAATCGTGTTTGACTGAAAATAGTTTTATTATTTTTTCTTCCTTTCCGTTTTTTGCGCGTGTATCACACTACCTGTATTAATGGACAACACTTCGCATTTTGACAACTGAAGAACCCGATTAAGCATGGTTCAGCACAGTGCTGTTCCTGCGAAGCGAATCCTCGTTTCCCGGGGCTGCGGAAGGCCGAAATAACAAGTAGGATAGATCATAGATGGCATTGCAAAAAAAAAAAAGAAAAAGAAGAAGAAAAGCCATAGTTGAGAAACTCGGAGAGCAATTCAATGAAAAAGTGCGCGCACAATTATCAGAAGAAAAAAAGGAATGTGGAGACACATAATGCGGGCGGCGTCGATTGAACCCCCGCGCGCTTTTGCAAGGGTACGGAAAATAATAATAATAATGAAGCTTTTCTTGTTGAGGATTAGAGCTCAGGTAAACAAAATGACGAGGACTGTATAAGATTTGGTATTATACACGAGAATAAAAAATACCAGGCATTTTTTATTCATTAAAATTACTTGTGGATGATTATTATTATTATTTTGAAGCTGTGAATAAGTGAGGGCAACAGATACGCCTGATCAGCACAGAATGTTGGATTTATTGCATGCCATATCGCTTGGGGAAAATGTCAATATATGTTTATATTATGCCTCTTTTATTTTTGTTCTCCCCATAGCTGATGTGTAAACATTTCTGAGCCCCAGCATATGCCCAAGGCTGTACTTGCAAAATTCAATAAGCTATAATTTTTGCACTTCTTCCCCTTGAAACTTCAAATGGCTATTTTTCTGAAGCATCAATGATACTGTACAGTAGAGTACTTGCAAATGATTGATGATTTCAAAAGCCATAGCTGGAGAAGGTTTGGAACAATTTGTCATGATACCTTTCAGTAAGTGTTGGAGAGATTTTCAACTGCCATTCGAGTGGATACAGAAGAGATAATTATACTTTTGCAACAGAGTCGGATATTTTTGGAAAAATTTTCCCGCAAGCATTCAGAAATTGGAACACACTTTTGTCGGTTTGTCAAGCTTATATAAGCACATTTGTTATAAATGACAAGAATGCACCTCCTGCAGGTCCTAGAAAGTGGTAAATTCTTCTTAATACGTTACAATCTGGTTTTTTTTTCAAAGAAAACCATTGGGACCAATAAAATCGTGATTATTGTGCAGGAACTTGAAAAAAATTCATTCGTTGTAAGCAATAATTTGTTGTAAAGAGATTCTATATTGTGCTGCAATTTATAAAAAAAAATTTGAAGGTTGAGGATCAAAACTGCTCAATTATTGCTTTATAAAAACTAATTGAAAGCTTATTGAAAAAGAAAAGCAGACTGCGTATACAGAAATCAGACACCCCTCGTGTGCACAAGTGCTGTTTATAATTTTCATTTATGACAAGGATTGGGGAGATGGCAATGAGTTATTCGGGACCCGAGTGGCAATAATGCTCATCACAATGGTTGAGTATGTGTACAGTGTGACCCCCACATGCGGACACCTCGACCTGCATACAATTTGACATAGGGACACTTATTTTCAAATGAAAAATTTATAAAAAAAAAGGCCCGACATGAGGACACTGACTTGACATTGGGACATTTTGTGATGAAAATTGCAAATACATTTCAGGCAAAATTACAAGAAACAGATATTTCCAACCCTAAAATTGATGTAAGAAAAGTTATTGGCATTTCTCTCACCAATTCACCATACATTCAGCTAATTAAAAAAAAATTTACCTCCAGCAGAGATGGACTTCCTCCTCTCATTTTCGCTTGAATGTTTTTTTTTGTTTACCAGAAAATTCAAAATTGTCTGTGTACTCTACAGAGGTATCAGAATTCAATTCCCCAATTGTCCATATTATGTGTTGAAATACATTGATTGGAATCAGTTTAAATTGGGAGACAATTTTTATTTTCATGTAATTATGGTATTTTGTACATAAAACACCAATTAAAATCTATATAATGTAAGTCTAAGCGAAAATGAGACTTGACTTAGGGACATTTCGACTTAGGGACACTCGTGATGCACCAATTACGTCCGCATCTTGGGGTCTCGATGTATTTATTGTACTGTACAGTACATGAAAAGCATCAGCGACGACGAGGTCGAGTTGCATGCAATAAGCAGCTGGCAATAAGTTGCGGTTGGGGTCGCTGTTGTTATAAAATATAATCATCTGTTTTTCTTTTTCTGACTATCTCTCTCTCTCTCTCTCTCTTTCTAGATTTTTGCTCAACAGATGGACTCGCAGCACGACCCAGATTCCTATCGCGACAGCTATTAATTCACACCATTGCTTCGCCCAGCAATCTGACTGAACAATCGAGTGTGAATCAGTCTGTGTATATATATACTGCCTTGGTGCAATAAGTACAGTTGGATCAAATCAGGTTAGGTTACGGTGAGGTCATTCACGCGTGGAGAGGATGATGGGATTTGAACGCGATTCGGTTATACAATCGGAATAATGGCCCCCCCCCCCCCCATTTTTCTCCATTAATTGGGATCCTCTGGGTTTCATTATGGCACGATAGGGCTATAGTGATCCTGGGCGAAAAATTTATAAACTAAAAATTGTTTTCCTTTCCGATACAGTATATGTATGAATGACTTTGTTCTTCGCTTTTAGACAGGACCTATGCATTTTGTCGATTCAAGAAACACAATTTGTTCCAGCGCAAGGTCTGTTATGTACGTGGAAATGATTTTGAATTTTATTGGAAAAATTCCAATGTTTTTTTTTTAAAGAAAATTTCAAGTTTTTGCATCCAAAAAAATGTTGAAAGCTGGATCCCTGCTGGTGGGTGTGAGTATAGGAGCAGAAATCTTAAAAACATGAAGTTTTTTTTTAGCAGGGACGTTTAATTGTTAAGATGAGACTCCCTTGCATTGGTGATTCTGGATTGTGAAAAATTTTTATTGTTATGCATCAGAGTTCAAAAGTCTTTTACGCATTTATATTTTAAAAACTCGAACCTTGGAAACTAACCGATCGACTGTCAATTCTGCATTCGGCAATAAATACGTGGATATTTTAAGAATACCGTACTGTGTATCAAAATTTACCCCTGTCCGAAAATATTAATCTTTAAACCTAATACATCCCACACATTCATGTCAAATTTTGCATCATCCATTTCATCGAGATGATGATGGACAACGAACTTACAGAGTACACTACTGTATTTCGCCCTTCATCATGCAACTACAAAAAGTTTCCCTTTGAAATCGTTGCATAAATATTTATTGTTTTTTAATGTGGTTCAAAGAACTGAATGACATTTATACGTGAATTTTAGTGCGTAAATTATTGCTTGCAACTTGTGCGTTAAAAATATAAGATATGCATCAAAAAATCGTAAGAGAATTTAGAATGATTTGTTGGATTATTCGGATTAGGGTGAACGAAGTCTTGATGATCAAAATTCTAATGTACCTTCATAAACTACTGTATTCCAGCAAGATTATCGGTGGCTGATGGTAAAATTCCCATATTTTTAAAACTAATATTGCATTTGCTATAAAGTGAAAATTTGATGCCTATGTATAGGAAAGTATATAAATACTCTTCACACTATAATATTTTTTTTTTTACCACAAAGCGAGTGGGGCCTGAAAAATTGTTTTAATAAAAAGTTCGTTTCGTCGAGATTGAAAAAAACATCGCGATTATAAAAGCAGGGACCGTAAAAAGCATTACTATATATGCGCGAATTCAGTGTAAGGACATTTACATAATGCAGTTGGACTCTCTTTACAAAGATTATCATCTCTGTGTAACGAAAAAATTTTCCCCGGCATATACACATACTGTATAGGGTTCTCTCCCCATATTATATTTGGAATTCTCTGTAAAGAATTTATTCTGGTCACTTCAATTCCATTTTAGTTAGGGTCCACCTGCTGTGTACTAGCATATTTCCGTCAAAATTATCGGATTTTTCGGAAATCAAAAGCTCAAATAATAAAGAACACGCTTTCCATTTTTAGAATGCCTTCATTGCATATATTGTATATGCAGTACAGTATATTTCTTTGAATAGGTTACACGTCATCAGCAAAGGTGAAACAGAAGCGACATCTGTCCAATTTCACTCAATGAAATTTGTATAAGCAATGTACAGTACAGTATTATGCAAGAAAAGCGGGAAACCCGTTGTTGCTTTCTATTTATTGGCACGTGCAGATTAGGATATGGAACGTCATTAGTTTGCTCATACGAAAGTCCAGAAGCTTTTTACTATATGCACAACTCATTGATGGAAAAAAAAAGTTCTCGCTGTAGACTAATTGAAATTTTCAGCCACCCTCTTTAAATCCATGAATTCAATCCTTTTTTTTGTGGCAGGTTTGAGACGCAAAATCGAAAGAATAAAACGAATAATGCGGTAGGTTCTG
The DNA here is from genome assembly GCA_905338405.1 of Notodromas monacha. Taxonomy (NCBI): domain Eukaryota; kingdom Metazoa; phylum Arthropoda; class Ostracoda; order Podocopida; family Cyprididae; genus Notodromas; species Notodromas monacha. Next base: position 7,336 of record CAJPEX010000267.1, read on the forward strand.
AGATGTCATCAGTGGGTTTTACACCTCATAATGATGAACACCTGATCCGGCAAAATTTATAGAAATACAGTAAGTGGAATGTTGGGGATTTTAAAGTCAGCAGAAAAGAATCCATTCGTCAAACATATTCGCTGTTTCGGAGGGAACCAGATTTCTGTTTTTATTTATAGTTTGGCTTTTGTGGAGATGAGGAACTCAAAATTCGGTTTTTTTTTTCGAAAGCATGAAGAGAAAAGGGAGCAAAACTCGATTATTCTTTTCCTCTTCTTATCTTTTACAATAAGAACTGCACACTCATGAGAACCATGGACGATGACGAGGAGGACCTGTGCATGGACCAAGAAGACCTCCGAATGGCTCTTGTCGTTGATTCTGCGCTGCTTGCAAATCTTCCACCTTCTTCTTTTGCCTCTGGTACTTTGCTTTGAGTTCCGCGTTTTGTTCTTCCAGCTTCTTCATTCCCGCTTGATGATCCGACGACATTCGTCGCATTTCTGCGCAGGAATTTTCGTACGATTCTTTGACCGAGTCGAGGAGGGACTCCCACTTATTCTCCTCGTCCTTTTGCGCCCTGCGAAGTTCCTTTTGTTTGGCTTTAATCGCCTTTATTTCTTGCGCGTGAGCCTCGTCCTTTTTCTCCACAGATTTTTGGAGTCTTTTGTAACGCCGATTGAGTTCTTCCAACTCGGTTTTGACTGCCTGTACGTTGGAAACGGGTTGTCGAGAAAAGTCTCTGATGACGTCCCACAGGGCGGCGGATTTTTCCTGGAATTTGCGCGACTGGGTCTCGTCCTCGGGGTCGTGCAGGGCGTCGATTGCGAAAATTGGCAGGTCTTGGATGCGGAGTTGATTCCGAATGCCTTCCATGGTTCTTGTGAGGGAGGAATTGGCGCGTTGGCGTCTCCGTCTAGCGTCCGAAGAATAATTATATCTGCGAGAATCGAATTTCAAGTTTATTACCACATGAACTTCTCAAAAAATAATTTCTAAATTGTTCATACTTGATTTTGAATTATCTAGAAACAGACTGAACACGGCTGAACACCTGTTGGGCATGCATGCTGTCTAAATTAATGTGTTATACAGTGAGACCCCCAGATGCGGACATAATTGGTGCATCAAGAGTGTCCGTATGTCGGATTGTCCCCAAGTCGAATCTTGTTTTCCCATAGACTTACATTGTATAATTTTTAATTGTTGTTTTATGGAAGAAACATTTTTCAGAATTTCATGAAAAAAAATGTTTGCCACTTGACTTTGATTCAATAAATATCTTTTCAAACCAATAAGAACATTTGTAACATTGAATAGTGTACCTCTTTACAGTAAATTGAAAAGTTGGTATCCGGAAAAATAACATCCATGTCACAAAGAGAGCTAGAAGGAAGTCCCTCTGTGCTATAGGGCATTTTTAAAATTAGCTGAATGGATGGGAAAATGATGGGAAAAGTACCGAAGAATTTTTCTTGCATAGATTTTAGGTTAGAAACATCTGTTTCTTGCAATTAAGCCTTATGAAAATCGATTTTCCTAAAATTTATTTTGGAATTTTATCCTGCAATGTCCCCAGGTTGAGTCAGTGTCCTCATGTTNAAAATCGATTTTCCTAAAATTTATTTTGGAATTTTATCCTGCAATGTCCCCAGGTCGAGTCAGTGTCCTCATGTTGGGTCTTTTTTACGATTTTTTTGTTAAAAAATAAATGTTCCCATGTCGAATCGTCCCCATGTTGAGGCGTCCGCATGTGGGGGTCTCACTGTGATTCCCACATCTTTTTTGTTTCGTTAATCGTCATGATTTTTCAAAAACAATTTATTTGGTAAAGAGTGCGGAAAATCCACTTCAGTGATTTTGTAGCCAGGATAACAGGGGCTTAAAAACTGCGTCTGAGCAATAGCAAGTCAGGCAATGTGAGTATGGTTTATCTGAGGGTTTGGAAATGGGTTTCTTCCCAAACATTTGCAACAACCAAAAAGCTCGACTTATGGTTACTTGACATAATAGATTTTAAAATTGAATTACAGGAGTCATTCCACAAATTTCCTGTTTGTCTGGTCCAACTCGAAATCTCTGTCACAGTTTATATTGTACATTTTTTATTGGCATTTTTGATGAGAAAATGTGATCGTTTGCAAAAGCAGGGCATTTTATTTGCGATGGCTGCTGATTTCGCTAAAAGGTATAAATCAATATCATTATTTGTGCATTTGTATACATACTGTGAGGTATTTTCTTTAATGCTGTACAGTATCTATGCAAGTACGGTATGCAGTAAATTAATTTTTATGGGCCTCAAGGTGTCAAATGGATGCATGGCGTAGGGTGTAGTAAACATTTTTGAACCTTTTGTGAATACAGACAATAATGGCAAATAAAAGCGTGTACTGTATATTAATCATGATGAACTCCATATATTATACGAGCCAAATCACACGCTTCTGTAAAATTGATTCTTTATTGATTCTGATTGATTTATTGATTATTGATTCTTTAAAAATTAATGTCCCCAATAATGCTATAATACAGCTACATGATGGAACCTGGATATATGACGCCAACTGGCAACATTATATATGCCCTCGCGAACTTGTTCTTTGGCATATATTATATTCATCTTTTGCATTTTGGCAAGTGTTCAGTAAGGATCGCAAATGTCCATCTGATATATGCTCTGGTATTTTTTTTAATAGAGCCAGATCAATTATATTTTGAGGGGAAATCGGGATTTACAATGTAAGAGGGGTCTAACAAAAGTTCTCGGATTAAAAATTAAAACAGCAAATGGATTTAGCTAAAAAAACAATTATTGTTCCAAAAAATATAATTTTCTCAAAGAAAAAAAAAATGCCGCTCTGTTTGGCGCATATTGCGGAATTTTGTTTTTGCAGAAGTCTCGCTGCTGCCAGCAAATAATGTTTGAACAATACTGTGCTGTAATTGCTTTTCACCTCAATCGTATGTCATATATATTTTTACTCCAAGAACTTTTTATTGGACCCCTTGTATGCTGATTGAATGGAAAGTTTTGAAAGAAGAATTTTATTTGTTACTGCTTAATAACTTTTATGACATGTAAATTTATGGCCATATAAATAAGAACAGAAAGTAAGAAACTTCTCCTCTTTTTTATAAGGAAGGCCTTTATTTTATGTCAACTATACTTGGAGAGATTCTTGAATTCAAAAAAGTTTCTTCAGAAAATTTCCTTCTGGTCATCATTTTTGAACTATTCATTAGACGGTATATTCATAGATTTTCTACGCGCAGAAATAATTTCCCTAATATTACTGAAGAAAAAGTAATGTGATTTTTTTCTTTCCTGGTTTTCCGGAATACTGTAGCTGTCCTGTAATATACTGAGAATCAACATTGATCGTACAAAAGCCTTAAAAATGGATAAAAGCAGGTTTCATCACCAACATTGGTTTGACTTTGGGATCATATCATCATCGTAAGTTCAAGTTTTCAAGCATGCACCTTGATGCAGTTGATCATTTTTATTTTTTATTCGAACGTTGAAAAATGCGAATCTTTGCGTACAGTGAAAAAAAGGGGTCCGCATAAAATCATCTGAAGAAATGTTTAAATAATCTGCATTACCTGAATAAAAATTACCTGGTCAAGACGACAACGAGGTTCCGCATGAACCCATTGCCAAACATCTGGCTGAAGACATTGAAGAAAGACGCGTCCTGATGATCGAATCGCGGCTCCTCGAAATTCTTCACCCAAATGAACGCGTGCACGTGCTTCTCCCTCCGCATGCTTTCAGCTAGGGACTCACGAAATGAGTAATCGCGGTCATTGGCGTCCCCGTGACCCGGGGTATCGAATATCCTGACGGGTTTCGACGTATTCCCCAGCCAGAACCCGTCGCGGCATTCCGCAGCTTCAGTGCACGTCTCTGTTGACGCAGACGTGACGAACCCTTCTTGCTGCTGCTGGTCGTCATCCGATTCCACGGTGGGATCGAGTCCGAGGAGCACATTCCCGAGGCTGGATTTGCCTACGCCAGTAGTGCCCACGAGAACCAGGGTTTTCTTATCTCGGGAAGAACCACGCCGCTGACTTGGAGTCTCTTCAGATGAACTTCTACCCGCCATTATACTGTAATGCGGAATGCGCGTTTTCTTGCTGTGAATGGGAACTACTGTACCTAAACAATGGCTTAGTTGACTCACGAGCGACACCTGCTGAAGGTGGATGAAATCGTGAGTTTCAAACCCGCCATTATACTGTAATGCGGAATGCGCGTTTTCTTGCTGTGAATGGGAACTACTGTACCTAAACAATGGCTTAGTTGACTCACGAGCGACACCTGCTGAAGGTGGATGAAATCGTGAGTTTCATTTGGAGAATAGATGTCGTTAAATATATTGACACACACGCGAACTGTCATATAAGGACCAGACACTTTCATATAGGGAACTATAGTGAGAAACCAAGCCTTTTTAATTATTAAAAAAACGTTACTTTTTCAGAAAATTGAAGTTGCATTCCTTCACACCCAGTTCTTGCTTTGGCCAAATCATAATATGTAAAGCACATTTTCCAAGCTGAAAAAAATTATCACAGTAAAAATCACGTAACAGAACGGCAGAGGCACAACATAGATTATCACTGCATTAGTAATCAAGATTTTCACTTTTAAAAATAAAATGATCCTCCAGAAACTGTGTCAGATTCATCATTTATTGATTTAATCTATTCTTTTTTATTTTCAGCTGCATTTTTTCTTACTTTTCTGTTTCCCTTCAAGTTAAAAAAAAACTCCAAAGAATGCCACGGAAACCTAGAAAGATCACCCAGACATATTTTACATAAATATACATGCGCATGGAAGATTGGCTGAATTCAATATTTAGTTTGATTTTATATGGCATTTCTGTTGCAAACTTTTGAAAAAATTTTTGGAAGAAAATATTTTACAACATCAATTTTACCCTCAACCCGAAATCCTTTAAATTTGCATGATGATATGCTTGGGGCATTTATAAAGAAAAACGGATGCAGTATACCAATGCGCTTGACTTTATACAACATCGAAATCTCAAAGCATATAGTTCTGGATGAGCCTGATGGCGATGAAATGACCAAGCTAATTAATATCCTCAAAAGCAAGAGGAAAGTCTTGATTAAAGAATAGTACAGCACTGTATAAGCCAGACACTGATGTCATATATATGGCAGCACACGTACACTTTTTGGAAATGAAAAAAAAAAAATACCAAACACGTTTCCGGGGAAATAACCAGACAGTTCATACGTGCTGGTATGACGTGTAAATAAACGGCCAGGCTTCGCGCGCAGAACCTTTTCTGTGACAACATCCATGTTTATGAAGTCACGTATGCTTACGACATCAGCAGTCGCCTTGCAATAATAATCGAAAGTTTCGATCCAGATCCAGGAAATAAAAATTTGGAAAAATTATGAATTTCAATCCATCTTCAAACACTGCTCTTCAGATTCCCCGCCATTAACCCGCCATTATACTGTAATGCGGAATGCGCGTTTTCTTGCTGTGAATGGGAACTACTGTACCTAAACAATGGCTTAGTTGACTCACGAGCGACACCTGCTGAAGGTGGATGAAATCGTGAGTTTCACTTGGAGAATAGATGTCGTTAAATATATTGACACACACGCGAACTGTCATATAAGGACCAGACACTTTCATATAGGGAACTATAGTGAGAAACCAAGGCTTTTTAAATATTAAAAAAACGTTACTTTTTCAAAAAATTGAATTTGCATTCCTTCACACCCAGTTCTTGCTTTGGCCAAATCATAATATGTAAAGCACATTTTCCAAGCTGAAAAAAATCATCACAGTAAAAATCACGTAACAGAACGGCAGAAGCACAACACGGATTATCACTGCATTAGTAATCAAGATTCCCAACTTTGAAAATAAAATTATCCTCAAGAAACTGTGTCAGATTCATCATTTATTGATTTAATCTATTCTTTTTTATTTTCAGCTGCATTTTTTCTTACTTTTCTGTTTCCCTTCAAGTTAAAAAACTCCAAAGAATGCCACAGAAACCTAGAAAGATCACCCAGACATATTTTACATAAATATATATGCGCATGGAAAATTGGTTGAATTCAATATTTAGTTTGATTTTATATGGCATTTCTGTTGCAAACTTTTGAAAAAATTTTTTGAAGAAAATATTTTACAACAGCAATTTTACCCTCAACCCGAAATCCTTTAAATTTGCATGATGATATGCTTGGGGTATTTATAAAGAAAAACGGATGCAGTATATCAATGCGCTTGACTTTATACAACGTCGCAATCTCAAAGTTCTGGATGAGCCTGATGGCGATGAAATGACCAAGCTAATTAATATCCTCAAAAGCAAGAGGAAAGTCTTGATTAAAGAATAGTACAGCACTGTATAAGCCAGACATTGATGTCATATATGGCAGCACACGCACACTTTTTGGGAATGAAAAAAAAATATACCAAACACGTTTCCGGGGAAATAACCAGACAGTTCATACGTGCTGGTATAACGTGTAAATAAACGGCCAGGCTTCGCGCGCAGAACCTTTTCTGTGATAACATCCATGTTTATGAAGTCACGTATGATTACGACATCAGCAGTCGCCTTGCAATAATAATCGAAAGTTTCGATCCAGATCCAGGAAATAAAAATTTGGAAAAATTATGAATTTCAATCCATCTTCAAACACTGCTCTTCAGATTCCCCGCCATTATTATCGTCACCGTCAGCTGTTTTTATGGTCCCGAAAGATATTGACGCGGTTTGAATGTTTAGTACTGTACCGAAAATCGTCCATCTATGGTATATATATATCAGCCAGTTTCTCTAACAAGTAGTCGACTTTATTTTCGATTATGGTCTATCATTTATTTTTATGGTCTATCAAGCACTGCATATATAGCACAGAACAAATAGAAATTGAGTTTCACGCGGTGCAGAGTTGTCGACACTTCTTTTGAGCACGAGAAAATATTATTTAATGCGTTATGCTGCGCGAGGACGAAAATTTAATGCGGACATGAACACTTCCAAACGATTTGTCTGCACCCAACGGCAGCTAAATATATTTAACTGGTGTTTGGCAGCATCAACTCTTATCTGTAACTCTTACTTAAAAAACGGGCTCCTTAAATGATGATGCAAGATTTTTCAGAATATACATCAGCAGCTGATGAAAGGAACAGAACAACTTACGTATACAGCAAGATGAATATATCGTGAAACAGGTTGCGGGTATAACATCATATGTGATGCAATGTGATATATGAATGAGAGGATGGAATTTTCGTAGTTGAGGCGGATGGACACTTCTTTTATGTATGCTAGATTGTATGCTTTTCACAATAATATACACAAGGGTTGTCCCACTTCTGATTGACCTTGGATATTTCCAATCTAGGTACCACTTTGAAAAAAATATACAATTTAGCCCGCCCTATTGTAAGCTTCTAGGATTTTTTCTGATTTTTTAAAATTTTTAGATTTACTCTAAGGCAATAAATGAAAAATTTCTAGTTGTGGCAGGGTTTTCCATACAAAACCCTGACATGTTGACATGTCACAAGCTGTTGAAAATTTTTCTTGCTAGACAAAAGTTTAATTTTTAAATCCTTTTTAGAATATTTCCTACATTTTTTTCAAATTTTAATGGTTATTTTGTTAACAAATAAGAACCCAAGTCCATTTTGCATAAGCAATTTTTCATTTCCAAGGATTTGTTATTTTCTCTGAAAAAAAAAACATTCAAACCCTGGCGTCTGCTTGTGATATGTTAATTAATACCTTGAGATTTTAGGAGACATTCTGTTTTTCTGCCTCAAGATCTGAAGGCAGGATAACATGACACCAGTCTAGCAGGGTTAGATACCGTCCATGTTTTGTTGCTGGAGTTTTCTTCCTGTTGCACAGTGTTCATCCATGATTTTTATTCCAGGCAGAAGTGCTTCAGTTCTAAATTTTGAATCATAGTTGACTTCAATTTTTTTTTACATTTCAAAAGTACTGTAGGAATGAGATTCATGTACTGTATACTGCAACAAATTCGGCAAATAGCTACTATGTAATTTGATTTTTTAATGCATTTTTGCTTGTTCCAATGGCTTTGTTGTATATTTACAAGATGTTATCGCACATTTTACGTCCATCCTCCATTGATTTGAATGAGTTGAAAATTCAAGTTTTGCAGTACATTCGCTTCCTGCAAAATTACCAGTTAAAATTGCCCAACAGGAAGCATGGATTCATACAGGCAGTGGTTTAATGAAAATCAGCATAAATTTGAAGTTTGCCTCAGCCAAGTCCAACCTTTCAAATTGAAATTTGCAGGCAATAATGCATGACTAATCCCTCCAAGTTGAACCTTCTGCAATATGAACCTGCAGTCAATTTTAATCAGACTTCCTGTTAATCAAATGGGGCTGCATTTTGCTAAAATTGTTTTACAAAAAAACTGAGCAATAAACTGCAGATCATTGTAAGCATGCTCTCCACAAGGATTAGGTACATTCCTTGAGGTTAAGACTTATAAAATTCAAGCACTGTGTGCTTCAAAATCAACTCGTGTGCAGCAGTGGAATGCATCAGAAAAATTAGATCAGCACAAATTCGGCAATGTGAAGACCAGGTGTTTTCTTTATTATCTGCAGCGGATTCCGAAATTCGGACGCGTTATGAAGGTGAAACCTATGTACCTCACAGACACTCCTCAAAAGCAAGAATCGGACACAGTACCTATAAGCTCGAAGTCAGCACTTCATCAAGCACCGGGATTAGTGCACGAAGGAAATTAGAATCGCCCAACAATCAACGGAAATCGAATCACAACTGAAGCAGCAACATAAAAAACCTCATCATAAGATATGGACGCATTTAACCAAAAAACAAAGGTTGAAATTTGTCACGGTGAAACGTCATACTCCAGGCTTTTTCACATGATACAGTACTTCTTCCTGGAAAATTAAAAACGGCTCACACTCAAAGTACACCAAAAAAATTTCGTTTTCTCGCCCAGTCGTTGAAAATTTCAAGACAATGGCAAGCATTCGGAAAAAAGTGATGGATTTAAACTCGCAGTCCACTTTTCAACTCTTCATCTGAAGGGAAAAGCACGCGTCGACAAGGTGGTGCCAATTTTTTGCTGTTGTTCGACCCATATTAATTTGCAAGCACTTCCGGGAAACCCAGTATGGAGTTTTTGTTACATTGGGAAGCTATGCATAATCTTGACAAAGCTCAAAATCAAAAAAAATTCTTCGAATCCTTCAAGTACTGTATCATGAAAGCTTGAGCCAGCCATCTAGTATTGTCTTGGTAGCGGAACTAGAGGAAGGTCTTGGATCAAAAGGACCCGGACGAGGACGAGTTGGGTCGTTCGGTGGTCTACAAGTCCAACCACCACCAGGGCTTTTCTTTCTTGGCTTCCAATTTCTCCACCTTGTCTTTCTGCCTCTCGTACTTCTTCCTCAGTTTCTCATTTTCCTCTTCTAACCTTCCCATTCTTGCTCCGTGATCCAAAGTCATTTGCCTCATTTGAGCGCAAAAAGTCTCGTTCTTTGCTTCTATCGAGGTCATCACGGCGTCCCATTTACTTTTCTCATATGCCTGAGCATCGATCAATTCTTGTTGCTTCGCTCTGATCTGCATCAATTCTCTCGCATGAGCTTCGTCCTTTTTGGCCAGCGACGCTTGCAGTTCGTCGTAGCGCTGGTTGAGTTCTTCTAGTTCAGTTTTGACAGCATGGACATTGGCAACGGGTTGTCGGGAAAATTGCTGAATGATTTCCCACAAGGCAATGGAGTTATTTTGAAAGCTGTCGAGTTGGATCGCATCCTCCGGGTCGTGCAAAGCGTCGACGGCAAAAATCGGCAGATTTTCAGCCTGAAGCTGATCGCGGATTCCTTCCATGGTTGCTTCGAGAGAGGCTCCTCCACGCTGACGTCTCCGTTCAGCATCCGCAGAATAATTGTACCTGCAATAATCACACTTTCCAGTGAATGATTGAGCGAGTATAAAAACACATCAACCCGGAAAAGCGACCGTGAAACCAGATGACAATCCCTCATCCTAAAGAATCATCAAACGTGCGGGAAAAATACAAGTGTCGACAATTCGTGAAGCGTTCAATTCAACATTCACTTCGTTACAGACAAATTCAGGAAAATGACACAACTTCAGTTTAGTGCTGTACAGTAAATTTTTGCTTCAACAAATGTTCCAGTTTTACAAGCTTTTTCCTAAATCCCAGCAGAATACCCATAGAGTACGTGTTAAAATCATCTCGTTATAGGAAACTTCCCAATTCCAGTATCACAAACTTTTTCGCGGAATATTGAATAGATTCTCCAGATGAAAATTTCCTGTGTTACAGTATCTAAAACTTCATTGCCAAATGCGACTGACTGACTGGTTCTCTTGTAGCATAGATGGAAGCTGTTATTAATGACGAACATGAGTGGTTCCATGCATCATCCTTTCAAAATGAAAAGAATTAATGGAGTGGTGCAATTGATGGAATGCCTGATTGAAGCTAATCTATCACTCATTTTTTCAAACGATAATTTTAAAAATTTGGAATGCCAGAAGAGCAAAATCTATTTGATTACAGGCAGGTGTGATGATAATTTTGTTTTCAAGTCAACAATTTTGAAAATCTTCTTACAAGTCATTCAGTAATGTTCAAGAACTTTTCCTGAAGTCCCCAAGAGTTTGTACAGTATAACAAAGATTTTACTGCTTGGATTTTTGAACGTGGTAAGTATCTATTGGTAGGCAGGCGCCTTGTCATATGTTATGGGAAGATAAGTTGAAAAGGTAATTGAAGTTCAGAAATTGTGGAATTGGCATCATGTGTTAGGAAAGGATGGAATGCGGAAAACCTTTAATACTAGAAAAATGTAGGGAAAACAACGCTTCAGAAAATCACCTAGCCAAGATGACAACGACGTTTTGCATGAAGCACGGACCGAACATCTCGCTAAAGACATTGAAGAATGACGCATCCTGATGATCAAATCGAGGCTCCTCGAAATTCTTCACCCAAACAAACGCGTCCACGTATCTCTCCTTCCGCATGCTTTCGGCTATGGACTCGCGAAATGAGCAATCGCGTCCATCCGCGTCCCCGTGACCCGGGGTATCGAATATCCTGACGGGTTTCGACGTATTCCCCGACCAGAACCCGTCACGGCACTCCGCAGCGTCGGTGCAGGACTTCGTCGACGCCGACGTGACGAAACCCTTGCTACCTGGGTTCTTAGTGGGATGAAGCCCCAATAAAACATTGCCGAGGCTGGATTTTCCCACTCCGGTAGTGCCTACTAAAACCACAGTTTTCCTAGTTTTCGAGGCACACCGCTGGCTTGAAGTCCCCTCCGGATTTCTCTCCGCCATCACTAGTCTCTCAGGGACAATACCGACCGAGAACTGTATCAGTCTGACGAAAAAATGGGTGAAGTCGAGCACAATACCGATTGTCACATTAAGTATCTCCAACAACAACGACGACACAAGTTCCATTCCCCGAATCGCAAGCTCGCAATCGTCATCCGCCCGTACGGCACCCTTGAAGATAAAGTAAACAGTTTGTCATTTTCATTCAAAATAGCGCCTGGAACGTCTCAACCCATTCCAAGCTCGACGAACTTTCCCGGAAATAAAATGCACTATCATTTCGAGAGCGTTGCCACGTCAGGGCAAGACGAAGTTATTTGTGAATAATCACCTGGAGAAAGCAATATCCCTTGAAATATCGCACTTGACACATTTTCTAAAACTTCCTTTCAGACGAAGTTCCAATAAATTCATTCGTTCAAAAGTTAAGCCTTGACTGATGTAACCATGAAGACTTCACAGTTCACTTATGAAAATATCAGCGTTAGACGAAATGAACGCGAACGGAAGTCCAATCACGGAATACCAGGGATCCACATAGATATTCGAGGTTACCAAAATAAACGAGTGAAGCGAGGGGACTTCAAAAAGTAGCTATCAGTGAGCATTCAAAAATTAAAATCGCGAAATATTGTATGAACAGTCGAGTGACGCAGTATTACGAAGAATATCTTCTCTTGATCTCGATGAATTTCATTTTCCTCAATTGCCACAAACCCTTTTTTCCTAGATTCTAATGGGAAAGCGCATTGACAGGAAAATGCCTTTAAAGAGCACGTCTCGGGTTTCTGTGGGTTAGCACAAAAATGTCTGCAGTTTTTGTGTCAAGTGCCGCAGTCTGAATGATGCAATCTTTTTTAGATTTGCTGATGAATCAGAAAAAAATTGCGCATCCAAACCAATGAGTGAAACATGTTCTGGCTAGCATGATGTAATAATAATGAAGCCTTACGATACCGTGATTTATAGTATGACGAAATCCCACGAAGACATGCCCGAGTCTTGATTTCTCCACACGAGTGGTACCAACCAGAACCGAGATTTTTCTGGCTACGGGCTTCTCCACGCCACACGTAAACGCAGCACCTATGTATTTCTCAGCACACTGCCTCCTTCAAATCCGTAACACACGCTACTGACTATTGAATTCAGCAACTTGGAACGAAAATACAGTAGCACCATTAAGGAATCACTACACTAATGTATCAACATCCACCACACCACCTATGATGTAATGTACATTGCTTAAATTGTATGCCCGCGATTATTATTCAACAGTACAGAACGCATCAGAAGAACGAAATGTATTTTACTGAACACGCTCGGACAGAAAACCAGCATGGGACGCGAGAACAGCATCAATTCTCATAAAACTTTCCGGTACAAAAGAAAAACTTTTAGGAACACAAAAGTACCTTGAAGAAAAAACAACCTTCTCCAAATTCGACGGACCCTGATGGGGTCAACAGCTGTATTTCTTCAAGAACCTTTTTTTTTTCTGAAAAATAAAACCATAATTTATTCAAATACGATGTAGCATTCCCAAAAGTGGAAGATTCACGTTTTATAGAAAAAAACGGCAAAAACAGAGATGATGATCATGACTACACAATTGCATCCAGAGAAAAGAATCAAGACTTGAATCGTTCGTATCGGGTAGCACAGGTAAATCCTGATGTTTCAACGCATGAGAATAAAATCCTGCCCTCCGACTTCAAAACGCAGTCATTGTTATTCAAAGGACATTCAATCATAGAACACAAAATTCGTAAAGAAAAATATAGCAGAGAAAGCTTCGAGAACATGGGAATATTATGAACAATATCCGGCATTGTCATCGGTGTCGCTTGATGCCATGAAGCCCATACATGGACCTCGGCGGCTCCGTCGCCGGTTTCCTCTCCACCGCAACAGACATACGCCACTTTTCCATATTCTCTTTATGAAGCGCTGACAGGGAGTTGTGCTTCATCAGCACCTCTCGCGACGGGAACTGGCGCTTACACAGTAAACACGCCAGCTTGTTCCAATCCGTGAATTCCGACGCATCACCGTCGTCATTATTCGACTCCGCATCATTGGATTCGTCAAAATCCGATGCTGTTGGGTTGAGAGGAGTTCTACCGAAGCGAATCGGAGCAACGGATTTCCCTTGAAGCACAGCGAAACCCGCGTCTGCAGCTCCAGAGGTCGGCCCGGAAGACCCAGCGACTGGTGTTCCAGTAGTCGCTGGCACGGCGGAGACGGAGGTCGACGAGTTGGATTGCTTTTTCTGATTCATTGATTTTGCCCATTTTTCCATATCCTAATGGAAATATACTTCTTCGTCATGATGAACTTTTGAATGGAAATCGACGCTTGATTTGTTATCTATACTAAGTCACGAAATGAAGTTAAAATAATGTACAGAAATCTATTCCATAGCCGGCATATCGTGAATAAGATAACAAGTACTGTACCGTACTGGAAACAAGGTGAATCTTCTTTCATTTCCAGTGCTAGAATTCGTCCAAGAATGCCAACACAAGCAAAAACAATAAGTGTCGACTTTCATGAAAAAATCCAGAATTTCGGGAGCGTTTGAATCTTTGAAAGACACTTACATGGAGACTCGCATCACAATGGACATCAGGGATTTGCATGAAAGTTTGAAATGAATTGAAATAATCGATTTTAAGAACGAAAATTAGAGAAAGCCGGTAATCAAGAATTTTCAAGACAATCCGTTCAAAACTGCGTCCCGTTTCCCAGACATTAATTTCCTGCAGAAGCACCTGAGCGACTTAATCAGACAGGAAAAACTGGTTGACAATTGAATTATGCCTTTAGGGGGTAATATTGAACATGCCCAATTCTGAAACGGCAACTGACTTCTCGTGAATCGAAACCTAAAACGTCCGCCAAAAAGTGGCAAGAAAATTCGTGCATAGAATGTAAAATCTCACTTTGGCGATCTTTTTTGCAGCTTGAGCTTTATCCTTCTTTGGATCCCCGCTGTTCGCATCCGATGCACCATTGACAGGGAGATAATTCTGCTCTTCCCGGTCCCAGTATAAGAACCTCGATCCATGCGCATCATAGTAATACGTAGTATTCGCATCATAATACAAATGAGTCACAGGGTCCAAGTAGTAACCACTAGACGGGTCGTACACATACTTCAACGTATCTGGAGGAGCTGCACGAAAACATCATACGGTATTGATATTCAATGAAGATTGAAAAAAATAGTTCACTCACGCAGTTGAACGCCTTTCTCCCCGATTCTACCAATATCGATGAGGGGTTCTTTACCTCCCAGAATAGCCTTCGCTTGCAAAATACCCATCGTGTTCGCCTAAGAAAATTAATCGAGCAGGAAGCGGTTCGCGTTCGTGAATCAGTTTCAATTGTTAAGAGAGAAAAGCAGACTTACTTTTTCGTCTCTGCTTTTCGCAACTGCGCCTTGGACTGCCAACGCAGCAGCATCTGCGGCACTTGATTGTGTTTTAGAGTTGATCAATGATCCACTGGCGGCCTGGAAATCAGAAGAAAAATGGTATATCCTTTGCCTTCCCAACTGCAAGTAACGCCTACCATCGCCTAAGCCATTTTAAATTTTCGTTCACGTGGTAAAAAAAACACGACAGTTTTTAAAATCAAATTGCTCACTGATCTTGCTTTCGTTGGAATATGCTTCAAGTCCCACTAGTGATGAAAATACGGTATCTTAATGTATGCTACTAGTATGTCATACAAGGCAAAAGTGTACACCCGAAATGATGAGCATCTCCCAATGCACAGCACTCGGGAATTGCATATACTTCTACCGACACCTGAGCATAATTTACAGGTCCTTGAACTTTTAAATACTGTACCTGTTTTGCGTAAAAATCCTTGTAATAATTCATGTAGTACTGCCATTCTTCAGGAGTTGCAGCGTAAACTGATGCTGAGTATTCGGCGAGCTTCCGCAAGCTCTGTTCTGGATTTTTTGGATCGTACGTGGGCATTTGCTGCACAATCGGAACGCCGACTTTGCTGGAATTGGCAGAACTTTTATCAGCAAATGAGACCGGCTGTTCGGTTTGAGACTTCGACGCCCATTGTGCAGAGTCGATTGCATTTGAAGTTGCCGCTGCACTGGACGTTGGAGGTTTACCATAAGTCACAACAGCTGAAAATAAGAGGAGGCAGATACAATACTGTATTATACACAAAAGAATCTTCCGATTATAATCCAGAAAAAGACTAAAATCATACCCGAATTAACGAAACACAATATTTCCTTTTCAAAGATATACCACCTCCGAACAGAAAACCTTGCTCTTTAAATCGACCATACACCGGTTTAACCTTGATTTGTTCCACTCACGTTCACGACCAGCAGGAGTGACAAATTCGCGTTCTTCCAAAGCACGTAACAATTCCCCAGCATCCGAAATATTGTACATTTCGATTAGGCACACAACGCCCGACTTTCCAGCTTCACGTAAACTAATTTTCTTGATGGGGAGAGAAGAGGTAGTCTGTAGAATACGGAGAATGGAGTCTTCCGTCGTCCACGGCTCCAGGTTTCGAACCAAAATTGCTGCGAAGAATAACGGAATAATGAATATACAGAGCGTCATTCAAGGATCAAGGTTACACAAGTTCTCTCGTTAGTTTCGACAAAAAATCACTCACTCGTGGTTGAATGAGCTGACACAAGGTCCAGGCCATCCAGGACTTCGACGTCTTCTCGTCGACCGTAGCAATTATGACATCTCCCTTCGTTCCGTCCGGTTCGACCGCGACACTGATTTTACCGAAAAGTTCGTTATGACTAGCAATGGAAAATTAACGCCAAAACTCACTATAACGCAGCTCCAGCTCGTTCGCGAACGAATCCGGTCGAACTGTTCGTACGTCATCGATTGCGGGGCAGTACCGTAAACTTCCATTGAGCACTCCACTCCATTGCTCAAGACCATACGGTTCTGTGCATTGATAGAATAATTGTCGTTCATTTGTGAACAGAAGAAAGGTTTCAATGGCACATTCAAGACAAACAGTACTCTCCTTCTCTTTCGGCCAGCACGATTACCCAGCGTGGATCAAAATGAAATCCAATACCGAACAAGAATGTCTCTGTAAACTAGCTCTTTTAAATTATATTTCAACGGAAATTAATCTCAAAACCAACATCATAACCAAGTACCACTCTGAAACTAGTCTCAAAAGTAAATATAAAAAATAAAGGGCGGATAAACTAATTTCTTTCTACGCGAATCTTGGAGGCTCTCATTCTTTAAAGGCACATTGTTTTTTTGCGAGTCTATAACAAATTCAACTTCATTCTTACATTTGCATCAATATGCAATTCTTCCTTCGAATTCTCAAAAATACCAAGTCCACTGACCTGGAAATTCTCAACCCACGCATTCGCATCCTCTTTTCGTTCGAATTCAATGACGCCAAATCCTTGAGCTTGCTCTGAAAAAAAAAGCACATGTAATTAATTTCCATCAATAGTTCGAGAAATGTTTGGTCAACTTACCTGCGTTCCTGAGTCGATAGCGCAGTACACGAACTTCAACCGGCTGTACGCCACTACGCTTGATTTCTTCCATCAACTGCAATCCATCATTCATTTTCTCTTAGCGTGAAAAATATATTTTAAAATTTGTTGCTCACTTGTACATCGTCCATCGCCTTGTCTACATTACGAAGAAGAACATTCGCTCCTCGAAAAGCCTTTCTTAGCTCACGATATCGCCTGGAAAATATATTCCATGTACATGTTCCAACATACAATTCGAAAAACCGAAAGAAAATACTCCATAAGAAAAAATTGACAACGAACTTCTCTCTTTTAGCTTCTCGGTCTGGACTTCGGCGACGCGCAGGGGAAGATTCCTTACGTCTACGCCGACTTTTGCGATCATCCGATTCTTCAAAATCATCCTCCTCTGAAGCATCCTTTCGAACTTCTCCTTCTTCCTCTTCCATGTCATCGTCGTCGTCACGAGATTTACTCCGATCACGACTCTTATCACTGTCGTCATCACTCCAGCGAGAACGATTCGTACGCCTTGTCCTACTTCGACTTCGACTCCGGGAACTAATTTAAACGTGGTGTGCAAAAAACAAATGAGCAGAGACACGCTAGACTTCATTGTAGTTTCATTACGAGAACGTCTTCGCGCGATAATGTCTCAAATTCAAGATGAATTCGTTTTGAAAAGAAGGAACGAACTACTTCTATAAAGTTCGCGTAGTGCAACATCAAACGTTTTTAGGAGGCACCATTGTAACAATCATTGTAATCCAAACCAGAATAATCTTTCAGTGCGTCAGAAGCGCACACATTGAATGTACAGTATTTATATTTCAACCATGTGAAGACAGAGCTCCTCACAAAATATTGCATTTCAGAAACAAATGGTACTTCTTTCCCTGGAATGCCTGCTGAACGAGAGGATCTGTCCATGTTAGAGTGAATACGACCAAAAACGAAACCATGAATAGTTTCGAAACCAAAAAAATTCATTTTTCGAAAAGAAGATTCGGTACACAAATTACCGGCTACGACGACGTCCTCGTTCTCTTCGGTCACGGTTACGATCACGCCGATTCGTCGATCGTTCATCGACGTCGTGACGCGGCCGGTGCGTCGAAGATTCATTCATATACATAACGTCAACAACCGACTTGCTCCCATGCGACGAATAACGGGAGTTTCCATCTCGATCTCCATTTCGATGCCGAGGAGATGGTGAACGCATATTTCTTCCTCTGTCCCTTCTCCCTGTTCATGGCGAGAAACTTGATAAACACCTTCAATGTCACCCACGCCAACACATATCAACCACGAGAATGACACAGTTTTACATTTGACACATGCACTTCTCAGAACAAATAAAATTTGACGGAAGGATCTGATAAACGAAATTGATGAAGGCACTGAATCACGCACGTGCATTCGATCACACAATGATTTTTCGGACTACTACGTACGGTCGTCATATTTGTAACGTTCGTCGTCGCGACCACGTCGTTCTTGGTTACTAGACGTCGGATTCGTCGACCACGTCTCGCTGGACTCCGCTCCGTGATCGATGCTTTCGTGAACCGGTTGCGTCCCAGATGAAGCTGAGACAACAGTGCGCGTGTAATCAAAGATACATCTTCGGTTATTAGAAGAACGCGAAATTTCCGGAGCAATTGACCTTAACGCGAATATGCTTTCCCATGCAATTCAAAGAAAACCGGCGGATTATACATGAGACGAACTTAAATACGCTTTTAACAAAAGCTCACCAACGATAGCGGGGTATCCCGGGATACCTTCCAGTCGCGGGAACCCTTGGAAATAACCATGAGGTCCTATCAAAGCCGCCCCTGGAGCACGAAAACGACGATGGCAGAATATGTAGATAATGCAGTGACATGAAATGAATGAAATGCACGAACACCATCCTCAATCACGATGGTATTCGGAGCAATGGTCAAACGGCTTCAATTTCACAAAGCTGGAAAATAAATATAACTAACGAGAAAATCATGCGGGATTCTTCCTGACACACTTTCTATAAGGCAGAAATGAACACTAGCAGTTTCTTAGAACCGTATCTGAGGGCCCTGGAAAATGTTTTTCCCTTTTTTAACTACAGCAATATTCATCAAACTCATGCCAAGTGAATACTCTAGATTGAAACAGGTGAAAGGCAGACAGAGGCAATCCCACCTTCGAAAAAATTCCTGATCTGAAAGCAGACAAAAAACTAGGGAGATCACTTTTCACTGACCTTGCATGACTGATGCTTGAGTGTGAGGAATAAACTGATTGCCTAGAGCATACGCGACAAATGGATTTGCAGCCGCCATCAACATTGCTGGATGCATGGCTGGAGGAGGCGGATTTGAATGATTTTCCATGTCTCCAAGCGTATCGAATTCCCGATGGACCTCTGCAGATTACATTTTAGCATCCCAGGTTAAACAATCTATAAAAATTAGAACTTCGCGAGTAGTATTCAAAATTTTAGGCAAGTTGGAGTCGTTGTAGAACTGACATGGGTTGTTGCCACGGACTTCAGACGTGCCGCATGTGCTTCAATTATCAGTTGATCCGCTTCGCAAAGGAGGAGGTTTATTTGAAACCAATACGAAACCCTGCAATGGAAAAAATCGAAGGAAAAATGAATGAAACGGATCCGAAAAAAGGTATCATGAAACCACATCCCAGAGTTCAAATGGGCGATGCAAAGGACTGTATTTTCTGACTGTCCACAGAAATCATAACAGACTCACAAAATGCTTTCAAGAAATGAAATTGCAGGGTTCCTTTCCCAATCGCATAAAAACACACGAAGACATATTCTATTAATGAAGTTGTAACCAAAACGCCAAACAACAATAGATTTGATGGCTCACGGCATCATTGGATCAGCGATCTGGTTCATTCGAATCTGCGGCAAGAAAATCAAGATTCAATTCGGGCAGATGAATAGTGGACATCCAACGTACCTGCACACACCCGGTGGCTCGTCACCGAACAGCACGAAAGTTATATGCCCGTAGCTCTTCGGAAACATACAGTACGTCTAACCGAAGGATTTTGTACATTTTTTTCCAGATTATCACCGACCCGAGACATCAAAAACATTCATCAATCACAGATCACTGTAAACGGCCTCACCCCCACTCAACCCGACGGATCAGTCGCTCGAACGGCGATGACATCCTGGACGTAGTGTCGCCATACAGGTCCACCGATTACAAGAGACACAGCTAGGACAAAGAGCTCTCCCGATGTACTGTATACAGTATAAACACCGTTGCGTAGTATGGCGCGAGTCTCGCGTAGTTGCGAACTTTCGATGGTCAGTTCGAGAAGAAGTTCGTTCATTCATAAAGATTCGTGAATTGCTGTGTCCAGTGTGGATTGTCATTAAGTTTCAGACATGAATTTCGTGGGCGAGAACCATTCGTATTTCGGTTAGGATTTGTTAACTATACTGGGTTTATGCCGAATCCGCGGAGTGACGAGTTGGATTATCATCCTGTGATGGCTCGTAAAATTTAATGTGCATGTCTTCATTTTATTAGCTAGAGAATTACTGTGCCATACTGATCTTTTGAACTGAGTGCATCAATCTGCATTCTGTCGGTTTAGGCGACAGGACGGATGGAGTTGAAAAATCCAGCCATGATGCTGAATCTTGCCATTTCTTTTTCATTTGAATAATGAAGTCATTAACGAGGCTTCGAGATCATTCCTTGCGCTCATATGTGTAGACGATGAATGGTGTTTATTCTGGGCTATCCAATAATCAAGCTCTCAATGTGTTACGGAAAGAAATACTGGATGCTGTTTCTCAACATCGATGTGAACTCGCCGAGGACAGTGCGAAGTATGAGTTCTGTAGTGCCATTAAGTATCCGTCGGTTACAAATATTTACTTATTCGTTTCAGGTTGAAGTGGCATCAGCGGTTTTTGCATCCTCTTCTGGAGAGAAATAATTTCTCGCCGTATTTCTGGACGTCCGCAGCGCTGACATTCGCTGTTTCCCTCGTATATCTTGCTTCGTATTTTGTGGCGAACGAAAATGGAAGGTTAGCTTGCGTTCTTCGACGCTTTGCGTAATTGCTCTCCATTAATGTTGAATTTTCAGGTATTCATCCCTAATCGGAGAATGTGTAGTACTTTTGCTCATCGTAGGCGTCAATATTCGGATTGCGAGATGGATCGATGTATCTCGGTCGAACGAAATCCCGCACCGATGTGAAGTTTTGGCGAAGAAGCTTGCAGGTGATCCTTTCTTCCACCGTACTTGAAGGTTATTTTATCTTTCGAGGACACTAGAAGTTGAACCATATTTTGTGCTTTTTAGAATGCGCTGAACAGATACATTGGGGCACTGGATGCTTCCCAAATCTCTTCACACCTTTATCGCCGTGCATAGCAGTGCAATGGGCTGTACGCGATGGCCTGCTGGTCAATGTACCTTGGGCATTGCTCGTTGCTGGAGACATAATTTTGTTGAAACCCGGTCAAGAAATTCCAGGGAAGTGCGTGAGCTGTGACGAGGTAAACATTTCCGGTGCTGATACGCAGTTTCGAGAATAATTTTAAGCTCTTGGTTCTGAAGCGTGGAATTCATGATTTTTTTTTTTTTTGTTGAGAGAGAAGTACAAACGGGAAGCGACTCAAGTAAGTCCACTGTACATTGTCTGCACTCAGTGAATTATATAGAATTCAGTTCAAAACTTGAGTCATTAAAATTTTTTTCTGTAATGCTGTTATTTAATTATAAGAGGATTTTTATTTAATCTATTACAGTATTATACTGTATTACATTTTTATATTTTCTTTTATTTAGTTTATATTATATTTATTTATTTTTTTTTTTACAGAAGGAAGGAAAACTCGAACGGAATTTTGGAGATGTTTATGCTCCAGATGCCGAAGAAAACATTGATGCCAGCTGTGATCAGCTCAACGTACCGCATTTACGTTCGCCGAGTCAACCCGTGCCTCATAGGCTGCTAGAGTCACCTGTCATGAACTGTATTAAATATGCTCTGAAGCACTCAACTATTCGGCCTTCCACAGTATTTGAACGTGAACGTCAAATGGTGATGAATAGCATATTGGAGCATACCTTCCTACCTCTACTCGTGGTATGAAATGTGAACAGAATGGATTCTTGGTATACAGTACGAGGAGAACTAATCTCTATCGAAACCAGAGCAAGGATATCTCCTGAAAGGTTTCGACTAACATATTTCAAAGAATACAGATGGTCAAATTTAAATAAATTCCAATTGCAATATCTGCAGTCTAATGACCATTTGAAAAATATATGTTCGAGAAAAAAAACTAATTTTTAATGATTTCTCATATTTGTGTTTTGATTCAGATTCAGCCTGATCCTAGATTTTGGAAAATCAAACCCTCTCACAAAAGGACTTTTTTTTCGTTTTAAGTGCTCAGTATTGTATGTCCTTCTATAAGATATTGCAGTTCATGCCATGATTACACTGCAGAAATAATCGCTTTCCGAGATAATTTTTGTGGAAATGGAATTGAACAATTGTGAAAATGCATGGTTTTGTGTCCACACTTTTCCCAGTGATGAGGAAGGTTAAAAATAGGGTTTTGACATCCGGACTACGGATGATCAAAATATTTTTTGGAAAGGTTTTTAACTTCGTTTCTATCGGTCGGGAGATATTCACGTTTGAAAGTCAGCTCTTTTAAAGTCTACTTCGTATTTCGCAATCGTGACGGAATCTTGTGACAAGCCGGTTATCTTTTATTCTAGATAATATCTGTTGGAGTCAACGTATATCGTTACTTCTACTTGGAGGAATGGAGCGGTTGTTGGATGGAGATGTTTGTTCAGTTGCCCACAGTTACCGTATTGCCGTTGATACCCTTGGCCTTTCCCGCTTTTTGGCTGTTCGCTAATTTCTTCGGGAGTGCCAAGATTTTTGCGACTTTCCATACTCTGATAAATACTACGGTTTGTTTCGCGATCACAACATTTTCATACGTCTAGCTCCAGCTTCGACTTTATTTTCAGAATAGGAAATGTTTTGAAGGAGACGCTTGTGACAGGACGTCGACATTGGATGAAGAAATAGGGGAAACGAATCTCATTCTGCCAGATCCATGCGTAGAAAATGTTGGATTTTTTGACGTTTTAAAGCGGATGAAGCGCATGTTGTTAGCTGACGATGATGAAAAGTTCGACTTGCCTGGGATGTGGCTTAGTTCCAACCTTCTTCATGTTCTTGGATCAGTTACGGTATGGTTTGTTTGGATTCATAGTATCATGATAACTTGAAATAATTTTCGAATTCATTACTCAGGCGTTGTGCTGCATTGACAAAAAGGGCATCCTCTCTTGGCCGAATCCGGTGGCTGATAAAGTATTCTTTTTCCATCACGCTCAGCTGGACAGCGATCAAAACGTTGATACTGAAATTGACAGAAGTTCAGAAACTGACGAGGCCTCCTCTCCTCATGTTCCGTCAAGTGTAGAACATGAAGAACGCTACAGAAGAAAATTCTCTTTTGATGACGTCCCTCAGTCGCATTCAGCTGAAAATGAAGGCACATTTGAATCCGTGCCTCCACCTGAAATTGGTGAAAGATCAGTGGTTCCTGAAGTGTTGGACTTGTATTTGGACCCGAATCGACCGTTTCATTTGCAATTTGATGATCCCCATGTGGGCCGGGGGCGACATTTGAAATGCCTCAAACCTCTGGGCTTAGCTGCTTTGCTTAATACCTGCAATCCCGAAACGCAGAATCATTATGCGCATTTTTGCTCGCACATAACTGCGCAGGCCATGTACAACGAAGCCTTAGTGCCAGTTACCAATCGCAGGTGAGTACGTGTATGATGTAGGAATTACAAAAAAATTCGTGACATTCTGTGAATTCCTAAATCGCCCCTATGTATTTATATTCTTGTTCGTTGATTTTACTTCTATCGTGCGCTGGTGAATTCTAATTTTCTATGAATTATTTTGCGAATCCTTAACGTATTAACGTTTGCATGCGTTCCTCGCTTTGTGTTTCACTTCTCTGATCCGCCTTGTGGACGGAGCTTTTCAAGCTCTTATGTATGTCCTCCCCTGTGTTCTGAATTCGTTCTGAAATTTGAATTTCTAAGTTTGCTTAATGATTGTTTTCCCCGCTCGTTATGCAACCTTCACCGTTTGTAGTGAAAATTGCCCAATGGAACCTACGTGTCGCACCGCACTTGACATTGTCGACGAACTTAGTAGAGGGTAAGCGTGTTTAAATCCATGACTCCGTCCGTATGGATACTTTTTTCGGTTTGTGCCTGCATTTTGTAGAATAGCGACTAGCAAACCCAGGCTGAGATCAGTTGTGCTTGATACGTCGTGGAAACGTATTCGAGAAAGATGTAGCTGAAATTATTGAGATCAAAACAATTATAGCAGCGTAGTTCCACTCGAATATCACGCATGTAGCTTTGAGCAAAAGTAGTGGCATTATTTCATTGCCTGCTGTAATTCATTTTGATTTTTTAATTCGCTTTCGGGGAGGGTGGAATTTTAGCATGCATTATCCGTTAATTCGGTTCGAATTTTGAGAAAAACGGTTTCTCTTTTTCAGATGCTTGTGCGAACTCGCTCACCAAATTGGTTTCTCTCCAAGAGCTGGGTCTCGTTACGAACTTTGCGATCAATTGGCTACTTTCCGACACGTGGTACGCTTGTCGATTATTCCGTCGTAATTTTTTATTTCGATTGTTCATTAGCTGTAGTTACATGAATGTCGTGGGTGTGGGCGAGTTAAGCGGCATTCTGTTGAACTCTCGGACCTCCTCGCGTATTTCTTCGTGTCTCTCAAGATTTTAACAGTTTTTTTTATCATCCAGGAAGCTTCGTTAGTCCAAAGTTCGAGACTGGCGAAGTCATTGTCGACTGCGGCTAGTGCAAGATTGAAGTTTCCGTTTCCTCACATGGTTGGAGTTGTTGTGAGGGAGGCTGAAGCTGGAGGTTGTCAGCTTTTGAGTCAAGGAACTGCCGATATAGTTCTCGACTGTTGTATCGATCTGTGGGACGGCAGAGATTTAGTTCCGCTCAATGACGGTGTCCGGTGAGTTCACGTGGAACGGCACCTTATTGTTCGATCGATTCATTCCTAGCGCCCTTTCTTGATCTTACGAGCGAAATACTGTACTGTACTGTACTGTCGTCTCGTTTTCATTCTTCGTTTATGCACAGGCACTAACGCCCATGTCCGAATGAACTGATGGAGGAAATAAAATAATAATATTTTTTTGATGACTACACGAGGATTGTCCCAGTTGGGTACGGCTTTAGATATTTTTAGATTACGTTTGATTGTGAAAAATGAAATAGCCCATGATGTTCTATGGTTTTCGAAACAGGTTTTCAATTCACTACATGATGGTGAATAAAAAGTTGCAGCCGGATTTCTCCACACATGTCACAAGGTGCAACAAATTTGTCAGACCGCCTGAAAGAGTGCTATTTTTGTTTTATCCATTATCTTTTTTAAATTTTAGATTAGGGTTAGAATAAAAAAATAGTTATTTTTTAAGGTTACCGGACAAATTTGTAGTATACTGTGACATGGTTGGAAAAACTCCAGCTGCAATTGGTAAGTTTTCTTTTATCATTCAGTAAATAAAAACCTCTTTAAAACCCAAAAAAAAACTCCCACAACCTTGGAACATCATTTACTATTTCGTTAATTTTTTTTCAGTCGCGCCTACTCTGAAAATATCGGAGGCCGCGCCCAACTGGGACAACCCTGGTGCTGTACAGTGTTACAATATTCACTTCCGCTGAGTTAATCTTGATGTCAGAATTTTTACTTTTTTCCTTTCATTTTAGAGTAAGTCAAATTTCGCTAATGTGTAAAAGTTGTATTGTATTCTTTTTTTTTCGTAGGAAGAAGGTGTTGGATTTTTATCATCGGAGCAGCTTGACTGCGTATTGCACCGCATTTGCGTACTGTCCTATCCTGTTCCCGCTCGGCGGAGACGTGTCCATGAAATATCTCGAACTGCCACCCGAAGGTCATCAAGTAAACTATACTCAGTCTCCGACTCCGATTCCTCTGGTTCAAAGTGAAATCCTTGGTCCTGGAGGAAAACTTGGTCAAATGCGGTCTATTTCGGGACAGTATATGAGCAATGGTGTGTTACCTAATCCTGTGATTTAACTAGTACTGTATTTTGGTTTTATACTTCATTATTACGGTACTCAGTTTCAGTGAGTACTGCAATGTGATTTACTTTTCTTTACTTTTCCCCTCATAGATTCTTTGATGACCAACTGTCCGTTCGACATAACCGAAGCAAACCAGGAGCCTGCATCTTCCAGTGCTTGGGCTTGTTTGATGGCACAGAGTCAGCAAGTTTTTCTTGGGATGGTAACCATGCAATACCAGGTGAAATCATTTGCTGCCTTGAATCCGTATCTTACTTCCCCCGTAAATAATCATCACAATACTGTATATAATTATAGAATGTAACCTTTCTAAGTCGAATTTCAAGGGACAGGAAAAAATTCGACTTAAGAAGGTTTTTGTTTAGGGAGGTTTCAAGTTGGGGAAACAAGCATATTTTTGTTGTGAGGCATGTAGACGAATTTCAGGAAACTTCAAATGGTGATATCTGGGGCCTTAAATTGCTTCTGGAATGAGTTAACAGAATGCTGAACTTCGAGGCAGGGTTTCATTTGCCTAGTTAGTCTTTCACTTACTTTCAAAACGCATCAATTTACATTTTTATTGCCGAAAAGTTTCAGAAAATTTGACTTACGGAGGTTTGAGAGGAAAAGCCTTCGAGTTACAGAGGTTATCCGTGCATTGTTTTTAAGGGAATCAAGATAGGAATTTGAAGCAAATTCGACCTGGGGAGGTTCAAGTTATCAAGATTCATATACATTTTTATTAATTTAAAGGCACCTAATAATTTTCAAGATACGATACTTCTTGTATTTTGATTGGCGAGTTTGGGAATCCTCATACATTTTTCAGTTGGTAACAAGAAAACGGAATCCTGGAAAGCTAAATATATCGATGAACGTGATTCATTAGTGCCTCGAATTCCTGTGAAATTTGTCATTTTTGTGATGAATGAGAAATTTACTTTAGACTGACCATCGTATGATTTAAATATTTACGGTGCAGTATACTGTATAAAATATTTCGCAAATGCATAAATTTTTGGGAAACACGGTAATATTGTTCTTTAAGATTTTGGATAAAAATCCGTTCTGATGATCGAGCCATCAACCTCTCCTCAGCCGATTATAGTTATCCTGGCGAAGGTTTCTTTTGAAAAATTATGAAGTGTCTGTCTTTTCCATGAATAGGCTCGTCCTCCTCTCGTTCACCTTGTTGAACAACTCGAGACTGCTTGTATCCGATTTGTGCACTTCAGCAAGGAGAATGAATTACGTTCACGGGTGTTCAGCGAGAAGATGGGCTTGGAGAGTGGCTGGAACTGCCACGTATCGCTTCTTTCTGAAATGAAATCCAACAAGTGAGTGGGACTCATCAGTTTGCGGTTTGTTCCGGTTTTTTTTATACTAAGGTGTTGAGATATTAATTACCTGCTTAGGATGTTGATAGTGGCTTCCGTGATTCGTACGGGAATGCTGTGTAACCGTGGTTCTTCCTAGTTGTGTCTCTGCTTTGCAGAAAAACCTGGGGATCGAAAATGGTGGAGCTTTAGTTTTCTCGTCTTCCAGACTAGATCGTACAGAATGGTTTACTAGATTTCTAAGTATTTTACTTTCTTAGGACTGTACTTTTTTCATTATAACACGAAGCAAACATGTATTCATTTAGACTATTTAGCAATTCCTGAACTTTTTTGTGTTCAAAAAAAAAAAGATTCCGTTCAATTGAACCATTTATTTAAGTTTGCCTAGCGTTTGCAGTGGTCCCACATCTTGTGCCTTATAGTACTCCAGTTCTGGTGGGAAAGCCTGGAAGTGTCCTCTAAAAACCTGGGGGTATTTTTATTATTGAAAAGGGAAATCTATCTTCCCGTAGACTGCTGGGAATCTCTGTAACCGTTGAACGGGCATTTCTTGCCTCGCCCCTTAACTTTTCTTTAAAAATTCTTTATTGATTTGTCCAAGGAAGAATGAATCGGATAAGAAAGTCGAAATTAAATGCTGCTCCTCAGTTCTACTGTAGCCGGCGAGGATGTCAAATATTTGAGAGAGAAGGAGGCTTTTCTTGCCGTGTCCCGTCCTGAGTAACTGTTTTCTTGAAGAAAAAATAATTGGAGTTAACTTGTTTAGCATGCTTTGTCAGCCTGCGAGTCTGTATTCTTCACAGATCAGATCTGGTTAACAGCAAGGACGCAGTCACTCGTCAGTCGTCACAACTTAGTCGATCTGAAGACCGGAAACCGTCGTTCAGGTTTAGTTCATTGTTTTCATTAACGCACCTGTTCTTAGTTTGCATGAATACTCCTTTTTCTTTCTGTTGTTCCTACCGGCTTGATGTTAGAGTTTCATGCGTGTTGATTTCAGGGGGATCATAATTTCAACTGATGCGATGCTTTTTATACGCGTCGAACCTCCAGTTTCTGCTGGATTTCGAAGGATCTTTTAAGAAGTTTACGAGAGCGTTCAGCTTTTTTTTTTCCTCTTAAATATCTGTTCAATTGTGTTAACCAGGCGTGAAAAACGAGCCGGCAGCCTTGTGGAAGCGAAGCCACACAGCTTTTCTGCGCCGAGCAACATGAATCTCGAAGTTCCGCAACAAGACGATGACGTCTTCGAATACACAACCGTTATCCAACAGTGCGTTTATCCAAATATTTTTCCTCTTCCCCCGATTCATCCCGGCTGTATAATTTTCGACCATGATACATTTACTGCATGAATCCCGAACCCGTATAAAGCATAACCGTTACAACCGGATCATATATGTTCTGTGTCAACGAAACATAAAGGCCTGAGTATGAACCGTCAAATCAGAGGCTTGAACGTTTGGAGTTGATAATTTCTACTCATTTTCTACTACCCACATTCTTCTTTTTTTTCTCAATTTATCGTGGCTATCGAGAAATGAATTGTGCGTTGCAAACCTAGCTTAAATTGAACATCGCGAAACGTTTTACAAATTACATTGGAAAACATGTTTTTTTAGCTAAAACAAAAAACAGTATAGTACATTACGATTTTGGACAAGCGGGGGTAAAACAAAAAATTCCCTTTTTACTTTACTTTTATTGAATGTACTTCTATGGATTGTTGTACAGAATTCGATTTTTATTGGATTCTAATTTTTCTACTTTTCTGTATTCTGAATTTTTACGTAGCAAGCGAAACGTGAGTGAGGCTGTGTATTTTAGCAAGGAGACGATCAACGATATGCAACTCGTCGAAGCCGTAGATAAAGATATTGCAGCAGAAATGAGGAACAGTTCAGGCATGGGAAAAGCAGTTTCGTCGGTTTCTCAGGAGTCGAGTCATTTCACCGATAGCACGGATCAAACCGCCCCAGTTCCCTTCGACATGTCCAACAGGGTGGGTCACATTTTTTCTTCTTGTGTGTTCCCCCACCTTCTGTTGTAATTCTGCTACTTGATTGTTCTTTATCATAATCTAGGCGAAGTTGCCGCGAGGTATTGAGAATATCAGACCACACTTGAATCAAGTGGACAACGTTCCGTTGTTGGTTAGTTTGTTCACGGATTGTACCCCATCTGCGTGTGAAGAAATGGTGCGGATAATGCAGGATTACGACCAAGTAGTTTGTGTTCTGGGTTCCACTGCATCGGCTCACAATACGGAAATATTCCTACAAGCTGACGCTGCGTGAGTAGTACCGACGGGAAACGTTTCAGAAATAACGTAGATTTTATTTCTATAAGTAAAAAAATAATAATCAGAATTGCTGATTTTGAAGTATTTACGCCAGTAAGGAGTGCACTCTTTTTCCCTTTCTATTCAAAAAATAATAATCAGGATGCGTCTGAAAAGTCGCGACGTCGGAGATTTGTATGCAACATATTCTGGGTTTCTGGGTGTTTCAGAAATGATTACTTGAAAAAATTACATCATTGAGGCTTCGGAGAGTTTTTTTATAATTAGTGCAACAGTTTGGTGCATTATCTAAAATTGATATGGAACACCGGCCATTCAAAAATAAATTTTGAGCAAGCACCCGTTTACCTTTTCTTGTATTACTGTAGTTTAATCATTATGAGATAGTATAAGATCAATTTAGTAATCGTAGTTTTTTGAGACTTGATCTGTTGGACATCATCGCAATGCGTTCTATTCCGTGAGGAAAGTTGTAGCGGGCATCATTATAATTTTACAACTTTTCGCTCTTTTTGGGTCACCCTTTATGATTTAATTTTTGTTTAGTGCAAGTTTATTCTATTGTGAGGCACGTGAAACTCCGTTTTTCATATCATATTTTCTTTCTGTATAAATTTTTATGAATTGGAAAAAACTCCTCAACCTTGAAGGGATTTGCTTCTTTTGATTACTGTACAGTATACTTAATTGATTTTTTCATCAATTTATTTATTGTGCATTTATTTTTAAAAATGTATCTTTTTTCAGGTTGGGCATTGAACCGCTTTATCCACAAGTTTGTATGAAAGTGCCGGTAACTACAGAGCAGGAAAGTGCAAAAGGCATGCCGAGTCCGACGGATGTCAGTCACCTGATCATGTCGCTACCTTGTGCCTTGAGCTTCCGAACGGGAGAGCCTTTAGTGATATTTGAATTGATCAGTGAAGTAAGTCAGATTAGCTGTGCGGAAGAAAAGTGCCGTCTCAATTATCGAGTTTTTTTTTTTATCCAGGCTCGAAATTTCATGAAAAACGCGAGAAATGCGCTCCAGTTCTGGCTTTGTGCTTCCGGAGGATTGTGTTTGATCATGTTATTTAGTAGTTGCTGTTTGCTGCCCCCGATCCTGAGACCCAATCATTTGCTAACTTTGGGCTCGATCATATCCCCAATGCTGGCCGTTGGGTTGGTTGCCAATCCAGTCGATGATCGTGTCATGACAAATCCAACTGGAAAGCTGCAAACTACGGCGAATTCTGAGGCGAGTATTTATTCAGTTTCGTTTTCCTGGCTTTTTTAGACTGCAAGTAGCTGTCGGGCAGTTTTCTCAGAGAACAACAAGTTTCAATTCGTGTAGACTAGTCTGGGGTAATTTAAAAACCTCATTAAAATGACGGTTGTTTTGAAGCAGATGAATGACAATGGCGTTGGGAGTCACTATTGTAATTAAATTTTGAATGTAATTGTGTTGATTCGTGCTAACTCTCCTGAATGCTATGTGTTCTCGCGCGATGTTACGAAAGGTTTCGAGGTTGATCGCTTATGTGTAAAATCATTATTTTAGTTGCAAGGCAAGACATTTCTCTACACAAGCTTCGAGCAATGGATTTCAAACCTTCTTGATTTACTTTCTGTAAATTTCGATTCCTATCACCTAATCTTGGAGATACAGGGATGGTTGACGTTTCTGCATGGAATTCCTTTTTTTTGTGCCTATTTTCCGTAAATCAAGAATTATCTTCCAGAATGCCTAATTTTACAAACTCGTTTTTTTTAATTTTCAGCTCTTCCTTTATGCGCTGTGGTTCTATGGAATGAAGTTCTTTCCCTCTATATTTGCTGTTTTGGCGATTTTCTTGTTGACCTTGCGAGAGACTTGTACCACCCGATGGGGTGAACATTGCGTTTATGTGTTCAAAATTGGGGATGTTGGAACTTGGGGAGGTTGGAATCAAGACGGAGCTGTTCCTTTGCTCATGGCGCAAAATTTGTGCGCTATTTTGATAGCTCTTTATTACGGTGAGTTCTCTGTGCTGTATTTAGTTTGAGGAGTGTTTTGTCATTGAAAATTTGTTTGCTTCACAGCTG
Organism: Notodromas monacha; assembly: GCA_905338405.1. NCBI lineage: Eukaryota > Metazoa > Arthropoda > Ostracoda > Podocopida > Cyprididae > Notodromas > Notodromas monacha. Next base: position 39,139 of record CAJPEX010000267.1, read on the forward strand.
CTGTTTCTGTGAGTTTTGTGCACAGAGTTGATCAAATATGGACGAAGAACCCTTTGCATAATCGGGTTTGGTGCTGTGGTGTTGTTCTCGGGTTAGTACATGTTGCATAATTGTGTTTGGTGCTATGTTGTTGTTCAAAGGTTTGGGCGTATATTGTATTTAAAAACGCGATAGTGTTCTCGTCTTGTGTCTTTAAAATGTTGCCTTGTAAGCTGTAACGTTAGTTGGAAGTGTGAAACGGAAATTCCCCTTTTCGCAGGGAAATGTTGTTTCTGAATGACTATGGGTTTATCTGATATTTCTGGTTTTTTTTTTTTCAGAGTGATGATGCAGGTATTATTCAGTGTGATTGATCTCGTATCAAACCTAGATCTTGAAGACGGGCCAAGCATAAGTATACCCTTGTGGGCTATTATAATTGCTGGCTTGTGGCCCATGCTGGCGATTGTGATCAACGAAGGTGTCAAGCGGAGAGAAATCTTGTGAGTGCTGTATGCCGATTTCGAAAGTTCCCGGATATTAATAGTTTGTTCCAATTTTCAGAGTTACCGTGCGGTACTTGAAGAGGGCTCGGCTGGAATTTGGAACCAAATTAGGCATGAATTCCCCGTTTTGACTGAAAGCTACGGGGATTACTTTTTTTCTAGTGTTCAGGAGCAGGAGTGTGTTCGATAGTTTCAGAAGGTGGATTTGTGCAATTTTATTTTTTAGGATCATTTTGTATTAAAACTATAGAAACGTCTTGGGAACTGGAATTGTGTTCATCATTTTCTGACGGAATTCTGGTGCGTTTATTGAGATCTGAAAAGGTTGAGTCTGGATTCATGGATCCTCGATGTTCTTGAAAAAAAGGTTTGACCAATTTTTAAATTTTGAATCGAATTGAACATCAAACTTTATTTTCTGCTTTTTAGCAATCACAAGGTTTAAACAAAGTTCCCAAATCTAGTCCCCCTCCCCTCCCCACCCACATTCATCCAAACACATTTTCACACCAGAATGGAAAATGGAGAAAGAAGATGTACATGGATATTAAAAGAAAAGAAGATACTGTACATCCCAAAAAGTGAAACTGCATAACTGATATAAATATGTACCCTTTTTTCCTTTCTCTGTTTTCAGAAAAAAAATATCAATAATACAAATTGCAGCATAAAGCAATTACTAAACCCAAATTAAAGCACAAGGTATTCAAACTGCTCCTTGATAATGTTTAGATCAGTGGTGCCCAACTCAAAAGTGGTCAAGGGCCACATTGAAAAGCAAGACTTTTCTGTGGGCCACAATGGTAAAAATAAATAAATTTCTTTATAAACTTCAAAATGTTAGAGTCCTTTGAATTTAAAAAAGTAAAAAATGAGTCCTTTTTTGAGCAAGCTTGGCAATTCTCAGAGTAATTTATATTGCTCAAGTCTTTGTGTTTGGGCCTATAATGCCAGCAAAGATTGTATTCCTTGGAAACTGAAATTGTTTTATGACAAAAAAGCAAAGCATTTTGTGGAGGTTGTGAAGGAATATTTGTTTTTCCGTTCTTTGTTAAACACTGTACTAACTTTCAATTTTTTGTGTGTCACTGCTTTCAGCCAATTTTTTTATTCAAAACCTTGTTGAAAGCGAAATTATTTATTGATTACTTCCTTTAACCTTCAGAAGAGCATTGTTTACCCTTAAATCCTTCAGCATTTTTCATTTATCTCATAGTGCTCAAACCATATTTGTGCTTGGCATGTTTTTGAAAAAGAAAAATTAATTTATTGATTACTTCCTTTAACCTTCAGAAGAGCATTGTTTACCCTTAAATCCTTCAGCATTTTTCGTTTATCTCATAGTGCTCAAACCATATTTGTGCTTGGCATGTTTTTGAAAAAGAAAAATTATATTTTCATTTTTTTCTCGGGAGGAAGAGCTGTAATTCAACTCAGACTTTTCTTTTCAAGTGCATTTTTTCTCATCCTTATTCCATATTTCCCAGCACAAAAAATCACATATTCCTAAACACTATGAAGAACTAACAACATAATACTCAGTTCATTACAAATATATATTGGCACAATGCATGGTACTCTCAATTGATTTTCTTTAAAAAATGTAGTGCAAATAAATGAATTATGCTTCATTTATGTTACATTTCCTGAAAATGAGAAAAGTTGCTACAGAAAGCTGGGTGCATGTCCCAATTGAAAGCAAAGGAGCAGGGAGTGTGCAACTTTGAATGCACACTTCCTGACTGAAAACTGAAAATTCTGGAAGCTTCCAAAAATCCAAACATATTCTTTGGTATTTTGTATGTAGACTGAAAGGATCAAGGAAATTATTGCTAGGAGTTTCGTAGAAAGAATAATGAAAATGTATCATAAAACATGCTGAAAACAGGAAAATTTTGCTAGATATCTTTAAAGCACAGGCAATTTTGTTGGGATGGTCCGCGTGCCAGTTTGAAGGCCTCTGCGGGCCAGATCTGGCCCTCGGGCCGTATCTTGGGCACCCCTGGTTTAGATGATTAAACAATTTGGAGAGACTCTTAGATGAGAAATCATATAAGGTTAACAGATTATCTTAGACCTCTAAAATTTTGGAGAGAGTCTTCATGGAATTGTAAGTGTCCAAAATCTTTTTGGAGCTCATTGCTGTAGCTGTGGAATGCTGGGCATGAGAAGAGAAGGTGCTGTGGTGATGAATCAACCAATGTCTCTGAAGTGCAAAAATGACACCACTCGGACATTTTTGAGAATTTGATGAACTTTATATTAAAATGCCACAAGTTTGTCAAAAGAGTTATGGTATCATGTACCAAGGGGATGTTAGATGTCACAAATAGTAATGGTTTAGTTTTATGTACCTTAAGCAAGATCAGCTAGTAATTTACTTGAATCAAAAAATTGAGTAATTATAGAATCTTTTCTCTGCCTTTATTGATGATGAACTTGAGAAACTGAACAAAATCTTCTGTTGATGATATTGTATTTAATTCTGGGTGAAATACAGATAATTCATCAAGGAATATGGTGAACCCTTGTACTTATAAAGCTACACTAGGGGGCCAATTGTTTTCTGATATTGTTAACATCCAAAATTCTTGAATTGCTTCAGTTGCCAATAGATTATCAGCTATTGCCAACCAATGTAAGAACATGAAGGAGCAATTGTTTACATTGTATGTTTGAAAATTTTACATTGAATGTTCTTTTTATTGTGAGCACAATTTGATGCTTTGCATTTTCTCTTCTAAAGGTTTCAGTACCAAAACTCCAATAGTAACTTGTAATACCAAATGTGACTTGATTTTATTACAGTGCATGACCTCTTATTTGAGTATTTCATGCTTTAAAGCAAAGAAATTAATGGACAGAAGATAACAGTTTTTCAGCCACGTGTCTCAATGTTTTTGTGGTCTAAAAATGAATAAATGCTGTGTATGTTGGCAAGAAGTCCACTCAAGTGTACATTTCTACTGTTTGAGTATGTGGATGATGTCTTCATGTAATGTGATGCAGTATTCTCAGTCCTGTCAAGAATTATATGATGCGCTGCATATGGTTTCTGTGCAATTCTGAATAATTAAACTTTTCATAATTAAATGATGGTTTTGCATTCTTCACAGGATCACAGCATTCAACATACCGTTTTATAAACTGTATTAGTGTCCAGTATATACTGGACTTTGTCCTTGCAGATGGCACATATATGATGTGGCTTATAATAATGTGAAATTATAATTACAGGGGATTTTTATGTGCAGTATGTAACTTTACAGTATTTGATGGTAAGGTGGAACATGATGTCTGTGTTTCTCATCCTTATTTTATTGTGATGATGCATGCAGTTCTTACATATAGCATATATATAAATTAATACTTTTTTATCCCTGGACTAAAACTATGGTGTCCTTCAGATTGAAAGACGAACTGTTGTGTACATTAATATATATTCAAATATTACTATAAAGCCTTTGAACAAGAATTTATTGGATTATATTTTCCAAGCAGAAAAAAACATGTAGACCTCGAGGAGGTTATTCTGGTTACCTCAAGTCAGGTCATCATTGAAAATGCGCGTGCATAGATTGCCAATTACAGTATGGATATTCGAGCATTACAGTACAGTACTTTATACCCGTGATCCATCCGATTATAAGATATCCTTTTATTGCATGAAAACCCGCCATAAGCTAAATTAAACCAGGTACAGTACAATATCGTACAATTCATTTGGAACGTCAAGGATCCCACCCGCTTTCGCCTGTAAGTTCTTTTTCGACCATTTGTTTCGGAAAATCGATGTCGAGATTCAGTTTTAGAGGGTCTGTGGTGAGGCGAGGCGAGTGTGTGGTCGTGCGAGAGGTGTATGATGTGCGACGTCGAGAATCGTTGGAGGAAATGGTCCATTTTTTAAATGTTCGGTGTACGCTTGAGCAAGTTATGCTTTTCTTCGAACTTGAACGTGTAAAGTGATGTATGTAACGCGCCAAGGTGGTGGGTCAGTGCTTGTTGTAGTTTTAAATTGATCCAGCAATTTTTATTTTGTATTCGCCCGGGGATATTAGAGTGTTGAAGCTGTCTGTTCTCACGTATTACTGTAAACTGCAGGGTTAATTTTTCTCTTTTCTGTTGAATAGCCGCCTAGAAATGGCGTCGAAGCAACTATCGGTCGCCAAAAATCTTGCCGTTTATTTTGTTGTGTTTGGCACGGTTATAGCGGCTCAGCATGACGATCTTCCGTCGAGTAAGTATTTTCGAAGTTTTTCTTAATTTCTAAATGAAGTTCCTTAATTTCCCATTTGTTGTTTAGGTGTCATGAAAAGCTTTAATTGTGGACAGCTTTACTACCATACGTTTTTCCTCGATGAACCTCGAAATTTCCTGTATGTCGGTGCCATGGATTATGTATTCAAGTTGAACCTCGGGAATGTGAATTCAACAAGTTGCACGGTGTGTATCAAAATTTATTTTACATTTTCCTGGCCAAAGTATGAAAAAGTAATTTTTGTTTAGGGTGACTCATTACGTTTGGAAGCTACAAATATTGAGGACTGTGTGGCCAAAGGAAAAACTGAACAGTTCGATTGCCGCAACCACATTCGCGTCATCCAACCCATGGGTGACGGGGAACGCTTGTACATATGTGGTACAAGTGCTCATCAGCCGAAAGATTTGGTGATCTATCGAAACTTGACGCTGATATCCCGCCGAGAGCATGTTCCTGGTGTTGGGGATGGCATTGCGAAATGTCCTTTTGATCCTCGGGATAATTCGACAGCTATTTGGATTGAGAATGGAAATCCTGGTGGATTACCAGGGCTGTACTCCGGTACTGTCGCAGAATTTACGAAAGCAGATACCGTCATATTTCGTATGGACTTGTACGATCGTCAGACGCGTCGAAAAAATGTTCCCTTCAAGCGAACCATCAAATATGATTCAAATTGGCTTGACAGTAAGTTGCTTTCAAATCTAAACGTACTGTATATTTGTTGCTTATGAGTGATACAATATTTCAGAACCAAATTTCGTTGGATCTTTCGACGTGGGCGATTATGTCTATTTCTTCTTCCGAGAAACTGCAGTGGAATACATCAATTGTGGCAAAGTCGTTTATTCGCGCGTTGGGCGTATTTGCAAGTCAGATACAGGTGGACGCCACATTCTCAATCAGAACTGGGTGACCTACTTGAAAGCACGTTTGAATTGCTCTATTCCTGGCGAATTCCCGTTTTACTTCAACGAAATTCAAGACGTTTACGAAATTCCGGGCAGGACTGGAAAATTTTATGCTACATTCACAACCCCATTGAATGGGTTGATCGGCTCCGCAATTTGCGTTTTTACCATGGACTCCATTGATAAAGCATTCGAAGGAAAATTCAAAGAACAAGCAAGTTCAACGTCTGCCTGGTTGCCTGTTCTGAAATCCAAGGTTCCTACCCCAAGACCGGGCACATGTGTCAATGATACTCACAAATTGCAAGACGCAGTCCTCAATTTTATTCGGTCGCACCCGTTAATGGACGATTCTGTCGAACATGAAAACCAGCGGCCTGTGTGGTTTAAACGAAATATTGTCTTGACGAAGCTTGTTGTGGATGTTGTGACCGCGGGAGTAGCTGCAGATCGTCGCGAATTCACGGTATATTTTGTGGGAACTCAGACTGGGGAAGTGTACAAAATCGCACAGTGGTTTGACGAAGTTGGCCGAGCAGAATCTCGGCTTGTGGATACATTCCCGGTCACAACTCCTGAACCCGTCAACGCTATGCAACTATCTACCAAGGTTTGTGGTTCTGTGAAAAAACATTTGTGATCCCTCGGTTTCGTTAATGAAAATGATTTTTGTTACAGCACAAGTCTATTTATGTTTCTTCTAATTCGGAGATCAAGCAGGTCAGTTTGCAGATGTGCGAATTACGTTACAAGAGCTGCTTTGGATGCGTTAGAGATCCTTACTGTGGTTGGGACAATGAATTGGGCCTGTGTAGGTCGTATTTTCCTGGGTGAGTTTTTATGACATTAACTATACAGTATCTCTTACAAATTGTCTTATATTGTTATTCAATAACTGGCCTACCGTATCAACTCATGGATTACGCGTCTTTTCGAAATAAGAGTCGTTCATTTGATTGCATGACCATTTCTCCAGCCAAATTCTTGCATTTTTCAACTCCAAGAAGAAAAAAAATCAGACCGAGGTACCATTTCTGTGCCCGACTGTTCATTCATAAATGATTTGTACCTTTATTTTTTGTGTTTACATTGTACTGAAAGGCATTCAACTTGAATTACTCGCACCTGGAATTTTACTCTTGCGTCTTGGGGAAACTAAGTCCTCGTGGTGAATAAAAAAATTCCTCGTATCTTCAATGCGAGGAATCTCGTTCTGAAGAAACTTGTACTGTAATGTCCTTTTTTTGAAGACTGGGCTCCCGACTCGATCGTCCCTTTATAATTCGATCGATATTCTAATGGAATTTTTCAGATCAAAGTTTTAGTGCGAAAATTTGTAAAGATTTATTGTATCAAACTTGATTGATCGAGAGGCATATATTGATAGCTTTACCGTGTAAAATCAGCAAAGCCGCTCAAGAATCGTCTCCTGAATTTTTTGGCCTTCGATATTCTTTTTTGATATCTCTAAATGCCCAAGAATATTATGTATTGCACTTAGTTTCTTGCTGGCTGAAGACAAGCAAGTCCTGATGTGATAGGAATTCGTATTTACGAGAATCATTGCGAGCTGATTACTATCATTAATTGTCGGCGTATGCTGATTAATACGCTGCCAGTCTAACTTCAAATTTGAATGATTTTTAGACTGATCCAAGACGTACCTGATGCAAATCCTGGTATATGCGAAACCAGTTTGAAGTCAAAACATATCGCTGCTCATTGGGGCCAAACGATTCACTTGAATTGTCCAGTCTCGAAAAGCTACTGGAGAATCAACGATAGGCCTCCTACCTGGTACAAACAGCCAACTGTTGGATCTCTTTATCCTGTGACTCTGAAGTGAGTTGTTGAAGATTGCCTTCCATGGATGGAATTTTGCAAAGGAAAAAATCTTCTGAATTGATAGAAATTTCGGTTGACTGAGAAAAATACAGTTTATATTCTTTGAATGCAGTTCGTGGAAATACATTGCAACACAGGACGAAGGCCTGGTAATCGTCGCAATAAACGGAAGAGACAGTGGGAGGTACGACTGCAGACTCGGCGCAGAAACGTTGTCATCCTACAACATTACGGTCGGTGAGGAAAAGTGTTTGGCTCCGTCAAAGTCCAAGGATTTTCAGCAAGTGTACTCTGATTGGTGCAATGAATTTGAGAGATACAAAACAGCAATGAAAAATTTCGAGAAGAAACAAGCTCAGTGCGGAGCAATAGACGGGAGGTCCAATGAGATTCCGACCTTCAATCGTGCTCCTTTGGAGTAAGATGAATAGTTCGTTTTTTGTTTATGGTGGTAAACTTTCGGTCTGAGTGAGTATTAAAAATGTGGGCATGCAACTGCAACTCGGAAAAACAAAGATTGAAATCCCCCCATCCATTTTGATGAGAGGGGGCTCTAATATTGCTTATCCAGTTTCAATTGTTCGTGAATCTCGTTGCTTCGAACAGGGAATAGTTGCTTGCCATCTATCGTTTTGGTAGGAACGTAGGCATCCGTGAGTTTCAGGAGATTGGTCCAAAATTTGATTCATTGTCGATCAGTTATAAGTGGTTTTTGAACCTCATTTCAGTTGGAATCTCGGACGTTTTAGAGTTTTTCTTTTTGGAGTTTAATTGTGAATACATGGAAGGATCTGAGTAAATTTTGAATGATACGGCGCAGCTGGTTGAATCGCGCATTTTTCGCGCCCCTTGGATCTCGAGTCATTTGTTTACAGTTTTTCCTTCTGTCGTTTTTTGTATTCCTTTTTTTCCACTGAGTCCCTGTGATGAGTCGTCTGTTGTGTGTTTTGGACGAGCATTTTTTCTCACTGTCGCGGGAAATTTTGAACCTGATGCCATTTTGTAGCTGTTGGTTGTTCTTGGTTTGCAAGCGAGTAAACATTGGTTGGTATACGCGGAAGTGCGAAAGGAACATTGGATCAAAACCCATCTTTTTGAAATCGAAGAAGAGTTCGTTATTTATTGCACGGGTGAATTCGGTCAAACAGATTTTCCATTGGATTCAAAAATTTGTCTCCTCCCTCGAACAGGAAGCAGGTACATACTCCGAAATGGCTGGGACGTTAGCGGTAGAAACGAGCCATTTACTTCGAAATTGTGCCAAGGGTTCACCGTTGTTGGTATGAGCTTCTCTTAGAATTATTTTATTATGAATAATGGTTCTACGTAAGTAAACTTATGTTTTAGCGAAGCATAAGATCAAGTTTGTCAACCGGAAAGCCCCTACAATCTGTGAGATTCGCTTCACGGATGCCCATGAATACTGGAGTATTGTTCGTTCCGCAACAAGAGGTAGTCCAATTATCTTTGCCTTCACACAATTTTTACGATCCTTTTAATGTTTCAGGCGTGGGTTGTGGAAAGAATGGGCCGATTTTATCGCATCCTCCAACCGGGGGTGAACGTCCTGATTCCTATGATAGACAAAATTAGGTATGTCCAGAGCTTGAAAGAAATCGCCATCGATATACCCAAGCAAGCTGCTATTACTTCAGGTCAGTTCTGAAATGTATCAGCGGTTTATGTGACGATATGACAATGTTCACGGAGCCGATTGCCGAACAATATGAGTTCATTAGTCGTTTTGGACGGAGTACTTCGAATATACATGCGGAAATTCCTCATTTAGTCTTGTAAGACGCACCCGCTCTGCCAAGACTTGCTCATTAAGCCCTTTTTCGAAATTTTACTTCACTAAGTAACCTATTTTATGATGGAATTTTTGTCGTTAGTGGTAAGTGTTTTTCTGTGCCAGATACTTTAATATTTACCAGAATTTCTTGGGAGGTATCGCATGTAACTTTGTGACAATAAGTACAAGACCAGTATTTCTTTTTCACAGATAACGTGACGCTGAATTTGGACGGCGTTCTCTACCTTCGCGTAACTAATCCATACAAGGCAAGTTACGGAGTCGAAGACCCCGAGTTCGCGATTACTCAAATTGCACAAACGTCGATGCGATCAGAAATCGGGAAAATTCCGCTAGATAACGTTTTTAGAGAACGTGAAAGCTTGAATTTGGCAATAGTTGAAATAATCAACAAGGCGAGTGATTCTTGGGGTATTGCTTGTCTTCGTTACGAAATCCGTAAGTTTTTTTCTGTGTTTTATTTAATGATTTTTAAATTACTTAAGACGTCTATGAATAACTCAACCTACAGGCGACATAAAATTGCCGACAAGGGTTCAAGAAGCAATGCAAATGCAAGTCGAAGCAGAGCGAAAAAAGCGAGCTGCTATTCTAGAGTCGGAAGGTATAAAAGAAGCTGAAATCAACGTTGCCGAAGGCCGGAAGCAGTCTAGAATCCTTGCTTCCGAAGCTGACAAACAAGAACAAATGAACAGAGCAGAAGGTGAAGCTTCCGCAATTAAAGCTCGAGCTTCTGCGAAAGCCGATGCGTTGAAAGTTGTCGCTGAAAGATTACGTGGATCGGTTTGTGGATTTTCTTTGATGAGGAGATTTATTATTGTTGCGTATAACTATTATTCCATATTACAGTATGGAATGGATGCGGCATCATTATCGATTGCTGAACAATATGTAGCAGCGTTTGGAAAACTAGCCAAGGCATCGAATACTCTCATTTTACCCTCCAACTCATCTGACGTGCCTGCAATGGTAACTCAGGTGAGACTTGAGTAAAGAATCATTGAAACATTTTATTCATGTATTCTCATCGCATTACGCTGCAGTTCATCGTGTCTTCCTGTAAACTGTCGAAAGACCGCGACTAATGTTTCTTCTTGTTGGTGGTGGATTGGGTTAAATTTGGCTGACTTTCATCAATTTTGACCTGGTTGGTTGTTTCGGTGTTAGCTTGTTAGTCTAGGTCTCTAGGAGGTAATATCAGGTGTTGAGGGAATACGGGCCGTTATATGGCAATTCGTGCATGAAGCGATGTTTGAAAAAATTACCTGTATTATCTTGCATTATTTAATGCCTAGTTCCTGTGAACTACTTCAAAGTGTTGCGCTATATTGGAAATTAATTTTTCCTTCCGAAGGCAATGATGGCTTACAAGACGATCAGTGGTGCATCTCTTGCTGAAAAATTGATCGACGAAGAGGAGAAACAACTGGGTGGTTGGGAGAACCGACAAGAAGCTGGAAAATCTTGATTTGTTGAATTTAAAAACTGGAACTGTTTGTGTTGGAACTTGAAAGTAAATTCGATTGTGCTGATAGGCCCTACAGTATTTTCATTTATTTCCGATTTGCGTTGGAAGTGTCGATTTCCTCGACCCTTTTGACTTCCGATCTATGTAATAGAGCTTTTATTCAAGTCAACTCTCATAGTGCTGGAACCTCTCAGACGTCAACCCTGTTCCATAAAAGTTGCTTGTTTCGAGGACAAGTAATTTCTTTGCTTTGGAAACCAAGTTTCCATTCGTTCGTTTTTTTCAATTTTCTTTGTCCTAGATTGAATTGGCTGCGCGTATACGGAGTAAAGAAATTTCTGTGCCCGACAGGTACATGTGTGATGAAAAGCAAAGGAACGTCATCTGGAATAGAACAATCGCAGTAAGTCATTCGATTTGCGAAGATGGCGGTGTTCACGATTTTCCTAAAATGTACAGTACAGTGCAGTATTGCGTACATATGTACATTTATGTTTCTGTGAATTGAGCCGTACAGTAGCTTATGCGGATCAACTGCGAAAGGGTTGTAGAAGTGAAACGGTGTTGGTCCCATGGTTCCATCCAAGCTTTGTAATTGCCTCAGATTCAACTGGTTGTGCTTCAGCTTTCATCAGTTGATGACCAATTACAGTACTGGTACCATGCAGTCAATTATTTTCCGCAGTTCCTGCACTTCTTCAGTTTCAAAAATTCCCCTGGGACATCGATGGCTGTAATCGGGTGATTAGATTTGTCGGGTGCATACAAAAAATTCTACCATCCGATTAAATCCGCCTGTGTTGCGGACTTTTCGAATTTCGATTTCTACAGTGTTCGAGAGAATGGATGCTAGTATGATCGCGACGATGTGGAAATGGAAGACAGACTCAGTCTCCGTTCGCACGGAGAGGCCTCCTCCGCGGTTCTCGAAGATATCGTCATTTCGTTGACATATCCTGTGGGTATGAATGTTTTTTGATCTGCTTGCGCTCCCCCGTTCCTGTAATCATTTTCCGACGCATTGAATCGTAAAACAGTACTGACTTAGTTGTTCTAACCAGAGTTCGAATTCATGGTCAAGGATACCTTTTAGGGAGCTTACATTCGATAAGAAATCAAGTTCGATGTTCACTTCATCAGTCGTTTTTCTGAATATAAACGTTCAAGGTACTTTGTTTTACATTATGATCCATCTCCATTATGTAACGCGCTGAATTTGCATGTACGGATTAGCAGTTGACCATTGCTCTTCTTTTCCGCAGATAATCTTACTTCACGGCGTGAATTCTGGTGAAGAATGGACTACATTGCCATGATTTGATGCGTTCCATTCCGGGGCTGTGATTGTCAAAAGATGCTCGGCGTCATCTTCTTACGTGTGGAATCGTTCTAAAACTGGGTGCGTCTAATTTTTAATGTTCTAAATCGTCTAAATATTAATTTTGTTCAAAAACGTTTTCTCATATTCACGAGCGTTGCCTTTTCAATCCGAGTTTTCTCTGTCCACCCCTCGAAATGAGAGACGGTGAGGTGTTCAGGGACTTTGGCCAGTCCACCTGTCGAAAGTCCCTAAGCTACGTCGGTGTTGATATTTTGAAGCGTAAACGTTGGAATCTTCGTTGGTCGTTCTTCCGTTGTGGGATTGCTATTCGATTTTTCTATGTATTTCTGATTATTATGTCAATCGAAATGTAGTGGATCGATTATTTTTCAGCTTGCACCATTCCAGACACACCAGTCAGAAATGGATGGTTACTGCGTGGACACGGAACCCCGATGAAGCTGGACACGTTTATGATTTTGCGAAAAATTACTGCTGGCTTTTGCATGCATCAGTGTATTAGTTCATTTTCCTTTGTTCAATTTATTACCTATGCATTGTACAGTATTGTAGTTACTGTCATATAAACTTCAAATATTTGTTTTATGTTAACAGTCGATAGACGTTTTATTTATCGGTATCATTCTGGTTTCACCTATTTTCCACAGTGCTGTACCCTCACATAGCGTAATTCAAGTTCATTTTGTCCGAGTTACACGTCGAGTGAATTTCCCGGGTATATTTCGGAACTTAGTTTTCCCACTTGAATTCAATGCAGAAGTCGGAAAACTTTTTCGAAAAGACAAAGTTTGACTCAAATCCCATTTCCGCAGAGGTTGCGATCACGAACTGCGAAAATTATTCAAATTTATAAGACGAGGAAGAAAAGTTTGTCAGAACAGTATCTTCATTTTATCACCCTTGGATGATATTATGTAATGAGTCGCAATCAATTTCGGTTCAACTTCCGACGCCAGCCGCATTTTCTCTGGTAGAATATTTCCAATGAATGTAGAAGTCTCCTAAAAAATGTGTATCCCGTTCTATGTCGATCTCAAGCTGCTGCACTGCGGCTTTTCGACGCTCACTCGCTGACACTTGCGCTGCTGATCTCCAATCAGCTTTCTTTTCAAGTTTGTGTTAGTTTCTGCGTTTTTGTTTCCATTCAGACGCTTTAGTTTTGCATGCTTTAGTCAGGTTGCCCTGTACGAGGGGGAATCAGTTCGAAGGTTGATTCTCTGAATTCGACGTTTTAACTCCCGAGATATGACTGAAAAATTGAACGACATTCGATTGAGATTTGATAATGAAATCTTCGCGGTGATGGCGTTATTCTTGATGCATCGGGAAGATCGGTGTTAGCCAAATTTTCTCCAGGAATGTGCTACATCTCGGTATTTAGTTGGCATATTCCTTCTTTCTGATTCAGAAACGACTGAAGTATTCATTTAGCAATTGATCTCAACTAATTGCTGCAAAATGCTCGGAGGCATTCCTGGTTTTTGAAATAAAAAAAATTTCCCCTGTTCTTTAAACTTGTTCTGTGGGAATTCTGTAACAATGGATGAGACCTTAAGCAGAGGTTATGTGCAATTGGCACGAGGAAGAAGACGGAATCAGCTTCTCAATCGACACCGGAATATAGACGGACTATCTCCTCCACACGATGACTTCCACAAAGTTTATGGGGCGTTCCTGCTCGCAGGCGTCGGATTTCTTCTTCCTTACAACAGGTTCGAGACCAAAATTAATTTTAAATATTCCGATACATACTGATAAAATGGCTTTATTTTTTTTATAGTTTTATCATCGCTGCGGATTACTACCTGGAGCGGTTTTATCAGAGCAGCATCATTTTTGACATGTCTTTCACTTACATCATGGTGGCGTTTGGGGCTGTGCTTCTCAACAATGTTCTCGTGGAGGCGCTGGCTCTGAATACTCGAATTACGATAGGTTTGACTTTTCGTGATCCAGTAATGGCGTAGCTATAGAACTCTCCTGAAAATATCTGCGCTTCGAATTCCAGTATATTTGAAGACGGGAAATTCGTGTAGAGAGAAGCAAAAAGCAAATCTGTGTTTTCTTTATTTTCAGGTTACCTGATATCTTTTGGCACCCTTCTCTTCGTGGCTGTGTTCGAAATTTGGCTGGAAATCTTTCCGCATAACATCGCTTACCGTGTCAATCTGCTTGCTGTAGCTGTAGTGGCGTTTGGATGTACGGGTGAGATTATTATATATCACAGGGACTATTTGTTTTCAATGTCAGGGATGCATCTTTGAGCAAATGGATGGCTTTTGGCAGATTATACCCACTAGTGTGCTGGGAAAGCTCAAAGATGTTAGCATTTGTATATATTGGATGGGATATACTGTACTGTATTTAAATGTGATTGGAAGAATTAATGCTCATCATTCCGAAGTATTTCGTGTGAGACGAACTGCGAAATGATGCCTGAAACATATTTTCTGGAAATCATTTTAATGCTCAATAACTTTTCTTACACTTGCTGTGCCTTTTTCCTGATTTTCGCGATGGTGTGTTAGATTTTCCATAAGAAAGTACATTTTTATTTCAGTATAATTTCCAAATTTTACCATTATAGTGCAACAATCCAGCTTCTACGGTTTCACGAGTATGCTGCCCAGCAGATACACACAAGCGGTGATGACCGGTGAAAGTAGGTTGTGGAGAGTTGCCGAACACTAATGAGGTGCTGTGAAAACGATTCGAATATTTCAGGTGCTGCCGGTCTCATAGTTTCAGTGAGCAGGATCCTCACGAAACTTCTCATGCACGACTCCCGCACGAACACTATTGTATTTTTTGGAATTTCGGTGGTTGTGGTCGTATCCTGTTTCATAATTTTCGGGATCGTTCAGAAGTCGGATTTCGTCCGATTTTACGTTCAGTTGTGCAAATCTTCGAGCACTTCGCTTGCGACTGGCACCAACGAATCCATGAGAATGAAGATTAATGCAGAATCGACTGAAGAAGTAGGATATTTTTATCTCTGATCTTTCTTTCAGATATCAATTTGAAAGAAATTTAGCCATATTTTGAATGAGTCGTTTATAATTATTGGAGTTTTCTTCGGTACTCAGAATGAGGGAATGAATCTCACATTCTCGATTCTTACATAAATTTAGCTCGTAATATCAGTGAAGAAAACGGTTTCTTTTAAGTGAAGTTATTTATCCGAGAGGTGGTTTAAAAAGTTCGGTGTATCTTGAAGAAAATTTTTTTTTTCAAAATCAAAAATGTATCATTAACATAATTTTTCAAACCAGCGTGGGTATGAAGCTTATCTTGAAATCCAATAAATACAAATCATCGTAAATCAACAAAAACAAGATCCGATGATGCTTTGAGATGTGTCAAGGAATAATTGAAGATTTGTTAAAGTGTCGCTAATTATCCCATGGAGTTTTGAAAAAATAAGATTGAGCTCATAAAAAGATAAAACTGTGCAGGTCGATATTCTGGATTTGGCGACCAACAAGACCAAGTATGCGAGGAGACAATCGTCTGCAGCATCACCTTCGCAAACCCAACCGCCAGCTGGAGAAGTATCTCCGTTGGGAGGTGTTACGTCGGTTCATCTGCGTCGCGCAGGCAGCCCATCCGGAGAATCCAACGACCTCTACGTGTCGAATCCGCTTTACGAAGTTGCCTTTGAGGCCGCGCCCGGGAACACGAGTTCTTCCGGAAGTTCAAGTCGGCCTAGCGAAGCTGCGACGTTGCGGATTTCAGAGTCTACGAACAACGTTTGCATTGATGACTTTTTTGGGGAAATCCACAATTGCGAATCGGATTTCAGTTACGGGAAAGGAAAATTTCTCGCCAAGCTTCAAAGTGAGAATTCCCTTCGTTGTGTATCATTCTTGTACGTTTTAATAGAACGATGTTGACAAAAATTTCTACGCTTGGACACCCGTGAGATTATCCCATAATGTACTCTCGTATCATTGGAAAGTTAATAGAAACATCGGCTATTAGCCGTGATTGGGGGTGAGAGGATATCATCTTTCTTCATTTCTTCGCTCCATGAAAAAATCACATTTAAGAGAAAAAACCGGAGGCTCGAAAATCCTGCGAGGCGGATGATCCCATGTACCTAAAAATCTCGCGGGTTAAGAAAATCTCGAAGGAACTAAAATCGCGTGTATTTCAAAATTGTAAAAGTGTGTTTGGGGTTTCCTTCCAACGGTTTTGAAGGCTTAGGATTACCTAAACCTTGAGATTACTTTTCTCAAGAGAAAAATGAGGAAGCCTGAGAAATATGTAGCCTTCATCCCTGCATTAATTTTAGTATAAACTGTTCACATTTCTAACACAGTAAACTTTGCCTCTGAAAGGGAAAGCTTCAGAAATGTTCATGGAATATTCAATTTGAAATTTGACAATTAAATTTCACGATCAAGCTGCATTTAGATTTTGTAAAAAACGTAAAAATTGTATACTGTACAGAACATTACTTGTTGTAGTTTTCAAAGGGGATTCCTCTTTTGCATAAATTCATATTTCGGGGCTTTCCTGCGGGATTTTTGTACCCCGCGAGATTCTTAGGTCTACGGGATGTTTGAGCCGCGGAATATTTTTCTAACGTGATTTTCTCCTGCTTCCGTTAACATGTCTATCGATAAGGAATGAAACCAAAAATTACTGAGAGGTCCAGGGTTTTCAATATGCTAAACTTTCCTGTTATTCTGTCTCCAACAAGATGATTGATATTTAATCATGTATTCGTTCTTTTCAATCAAGGTGGAATTCGAGCAAGAGGCCAAGTAGCCAAACGAGTGTGGCCATACATGATCTCACTTGGACTAGCGTATTTTGTTACCTTAACTTTGTTTCCCGGGATAGAAGCAGAGGTTGTGAGCTGTTCTCTCGGTTCATGGATGCCAGTAATCCTCATGGCATCGTTCAACGTCTGTGATTTCATCGGGAAGGTACAGTACAGGGATTTTGTAGAGTGTCCCTCTTATTTGGTTTGATACATTTTTCGTTTACAGATACAGGCATCTATGTCGTACAACTGGTCTGTTACAAAGCTGATAACGTTGTCGACAGCACGCATTGTGCTGATACCACTGATGTGTTTATGCGTCAGCCCGAGGAATGATCCTCTGATTCCTGGAGAAAAGTGGGCGGTTGCGTTTTCGGCCGTTCTGGGATTGACGAATGGTGTTGCTGGTTCTTTGCCAATGATCATAGCTCCTTCCAAAGTTCCTGATGAGCTTAAAGAACTCACAGGTCTGTGAACACCCGAGCGACGGCTTTCGTTTGAACATGAAAAATCCTCTGCAATACTCAGTATCGCGAATCGCTGTTCTTCGGGGTACCCTCCCTAAATTTTCTGAGATCGAATTTTGTAAGCCACTGCTGGGGATCATTAGCAAGATAAGAATCAAGTCACTCTTATTTTTTGAAGGTTTTCAATCGCATCTCTGACTGAGGTAAATTATCTCTGACACACCCATTAAAATCGCAGGATAACCTTATCATTCAGCATCCACGACACAGAAATTGGCCCGATCAGAGCAATTTTTACATTAAAACGTTCAACTTTCTGCATTTTTTTTTTATACTTGCATATCCAGGAATAAATAGCTGTTTCCCTAAGTCGAATGCTATTGCCGGTCCCTTGAAGTTCAACTTCACAGTCCTTTAAATAGAGTACAGTACTGTAAATGTCGAATTTGGTCGGACAAGGTTGTTCATAGTTTGACAATGAAGTGACACCTCCGTTCTGTTCCAGAAACTTTGGTCTGTGCCTTCGTGGAGTTCACTCCCACTGTAAAATGCCCTATCAGGAAACTGCCGAATTGTTTGACTTCCTTCGCTCTTGAGTATTTGAATTATGTGTTTGATTTTGTGCAGGAAATATCATGACGCTCTCGTACAGTGTTGGGCTGACAACTGGATCACTCTTCGCGTACGAGCTGGACTTCGTGCTCGGAAAACCGCCGTTATTCCCGTGTGGAACTCCGAAACTATCCACGGAATTCTCGCCGATGACACCGAACGTAACTTCAGCTCTTGTTTCATCTTTTTCTCCAACGATGTCCAGTTATGGCTCTGAAAGCGACTTTTTCAATTTGACTAGCTTCAGCAGCTCGCTACCTCCAACGGTGTTTTTCAATGTCAGCAGCAATAGCACAGTCTAGCAAAACCGGAATCAATGATTGCTTAATCAGCATGCATGAATGAATGCCTTCCCCGGTGAAGCTGATGCTTTTCTCTCCCGAAAACTTCAATTGGTAATCGAAAGAGAAAGACGCGTAATAGTGGGACATCGGCGTGGAAATTGGGCAATTCGGAATGTCGCGTTTTGGGAGTCGATTGTTCGCGCGATTTTTCCAACAATGAATGCATGGACATCTTAGCTTATAGAGATGTACTGTACTTGGATCGTTGGAGCGTTCAGTGAATGGTTAATGTTATTATCTCATGGAAGATCGAGCTGTTAGGAAGATATGCAATCTGTCAATGTATTTGTGTTCAGATGTTGTGCAATAGAAGAAAGTGAAAAAATCAAATTAGTCTCTTAAATTTTCTTCCGACCTGATGGTATTCTTTTTCAGCATTGTGAAAACTGCTGGGTGAAATATTTCTACAGTACATTCGTATCCAGCTAAACTTAGAAAATGAAAGTATTGTATACATATATTGTACCATTTTATTCTGGCGCGGCATGACCAACAAAATTATCTTGCGTTCGATGATCAATATCCAAATAAATAGCGGAAAAATAAATTTTATTTTCAAGTTTTGAACGAATAAGTTCAAGTTTGGCTCCGTCTTTCCGTCGAATACAGTATAGGCTAAATTACTCAAAATTTGAGAAGATTCTTATTATTTTCACAATTGGGTAATTCTGACTGCGATGAAGACAAGCATGAATCGCAGTGCCTTATGTGGCGATTTTGTAGGCGACATTCAATCATGCGAACAAAAAATTTCAATTCCGTGAAAACGCATTTCAGGTACTGTATGCAGTCCCGTGTGTGAAATTCTTTAAACAGTACAATACTTTACTGTACAGGATTGGAAGATGCAGTAATGCATTGTATTACTGTACTATATTGTACTCCAGAGTACAATATTGTACTGCACGTCACCTGCAGGAGGCGAGGAGCCGAAGAAAGACGGGCTACCGTTACCGTAGAATCCAGCAGCGACATCTAGCGCTGCAATATGCGTGCTTATAACGGCTGTAACTAAGGTAGCGCGCCCCACGATAGTTTCAGGACGTTCTACTGTAACATGGAGTAGGTCAGGTTATCGGAAGTCACGATGAAGTTCGGAAACGAAGCCCTTTGTACGATTTCGTTCATCCTTCACTCTCGCGATTGGAAAGTGAACGATTCTGTGCGTCTTCAGGTGATCTCATTCATGATAATATGCAATACAAATGCCGCGTACCACGTGCTTCGTTGATTAATTCCACGTGTTGGCAACCGTTTAGATGTCTATGCAAAGCGTTTTTAATTCGGTGAAATCCGTTTCACTCGGTGTGGCGAACTATCTCACGCCCATCCTGAAAGAATCGGAGTTCCGCGACACGGGCACCATCACCCCCGAGGAGTTCGTAGCTGCTGGAGACCATTTAGTGCATCATTGTCCCACATGGCAGTGGTCATCTGCTGAAGAATCACGTCAAGTAGCATACCTCCCGAAGGATAAGCAGTTTTTGAAAACGAACAGCCTTCCTTGTTACCGTCGCTGTCAGGTACAGACGTCCTGTTAATGAATTTCTATGGAGCTCCTCTGATGGAAGTTCTATCAGATGGAGCACCGTTCGGAGATGGAAGCAATTGTAGAGGACGACGCCGATGGTGGTTGGGTTGATACTCACCATAATTTGTCTCCGGAAGAAATGGTGAATGATGTGGCTGTGGACGTCAGCAAAGTAAGCGACGAATTACGAATTTTCTCTTGGAATCCGGAACGTGATCAAGAATATTTTATCTTCAGGCTTCATTGAAAGTGGAAGACGAAGATAATGATGAAGATGATGACGATGACGAAGAAGCTGTGGATATCGATGATTTCAAGGGCTGCGAGGATGAAGATGATGATCAAGTGTGTATTTGATTATTTCTGCGTTACGTACTTCAGCTGAGATATGTATCGGTTAAGGTTGTGCAGGTAGACCCATCTGTTCGAGGATCGGAAGCAGCGGCTGCGGACGTGCTGAAGCACCGGACGTATGATCTTCACATAGCATATGACAAATACTACCGCACGCCCCGATTGTGGCTTTTTGGATACGATGATGTGAGATCAGTAAATTTAGCTTTATGATATACAGTACAGGACTAACTCTTCATTATTTTGAAAGGATGGAAAACCGCTGAAATCTGACAAGATGTTTGAAGATTTTAGCGAAGATCACAATAACAAAACTATCACGCTGGAAGTCCATCCATTCTTCCCGATCACGTACGCTTCAATTCATCCGTGTCGTCATGCGAAGGGAATGAAGAAATTCATGGATATGTATGCCGAAGGCGGCGAGGAGCTAGGGGTTCACATGTATCTGATAGTTTTCTTGAAATTCGTACAAGCCATTATCCCGTCGATTGAATATGATTTCACTCGGAACTTTTCACTGTCTAATGCTCAGGATTCTTTGCAGTGAAAATGTTTGCCTTCTATCCTGTACCTCAACATCAATCACCGATACCAACTTTAGTCACATTCCGGTGATCGGAATGCCTAACTCTGTCAAAAGATCGCTGATTAAAGGATTTTCATTCTGGTCTTTTTTTTTGTTCCTCTTATTAGTTCAGTGCTCGAGACGTTTAATTCGAATTCATTTTAATCTTCTGAATTCCATTCACGTACCTGCTTTTAGATGCTGTCTTTTTTTTTCAGAGGTGCTTAAAAATGATCTTAATGCTGTTCTGAAGCGTTAAAAATGTGCGGTTCGATCATTTCGAGTGGATTTCTTCTGTCGATTTTGGTTCCCCGAGGGGAAAGGTGTGTCAGTTCAAGAAGTTGATAAGTCTGGATGGATATGGAAGATTAATTTTTTTTTGGGGGTGTCTGGCAGTTCTTAACTGTCAACCCACTCCATTGTGCATTTCGAAGAAGGAAGGGGATGGATCGTGTCTTCTTTATCCGTGATATTTGAGTGTTAGTGTACGTGCTTGTACGGTGATATTGTTCCAGTTGAAAATAATTTCGGACAATTATTTTCAAGCGCGGTCGTTAGCTTCGTTCTCGGGGAAGTACTTCGCGGAAATGTGATTTAAATGTTGGTTTGCCGAAAATATAGGTTGTTCGCGTGTGTCATGAAGCACGACAATGAAGTGGAGGAAAGTACGGATGTGCCCCCCATGCCATGGTTTGGCATGGACATAGGTGGAACGTTGACGAAACTCGTTTATTTTGAACCTTCTCCGGGTTGTGGTGGGTATGAGGATCCCGAAAGTGAAACAATCGCCAATATACGGCGTTACATGATGTCTTCTTCTACCTACGGATGTACTGGTCACCGCGATGTGGAATTACAAATGAAGTGTGTGATCGCTGGTCGCCGTGGAACGCTCCATTTTATTCGGTTCCAAACCAGCGAAATGTCTGCATTCTTGGAATTAGCCAAGAGGAAAGAACTTGCGAAAACTGCCATCTCTCTCTTCGCCACTGGTGGAGGGGCCTTCAAATTTGAAAACGCCTTTCTCGACGAAGTCGGGCTCAGACTGGTGAAGCTTGATGAGCTGGAAACGCTAACGCGGGGAATAGCTTTCATGGAGGAGCACAATTCGCACGAAGTTTTTTACATTTGCAATGGATTTCAGAGTCCCAACTCAGAAGCGGAGTCAGTGCACGTCAATCCATTTCATACGTGCCGAATTTCTTATTGAATCTAAACTTTTGTTAGAATGGATAATCGGGACTCTCCTACCAGCGAATCAATCTTGGGCCTCAAGGTGAAGTACGATTTCTCTCATCCGTATCCATTCCTGGTGGTCAACATCGGCTCCGGTGTGAGCATTTTAAGTGTTCGGGCCAGAGATTGCCTGCAGCGTGTTACCGGAAGCAGCCTTGGGGGTGGAACATTCCTCGGTCTATGTTGTCTCCTGACTGGGTGTGAATCGTACGAAGAAGCGATTGAGCTTGCTGCCAGAGGTGACAGCAATAAGGTAAGGCCAGCATTTTCATGTTTTGCACTGAAGTTAATTACTGCTTCCTGGAGCAGTTATGGGTGCTTATCGAGACGGCTTATTCCGAAAGTATTGAAATTCATTTTAGTTAGTTATGCTTTAGCATAACTAACTGAAATAGTTATGTCTTGAGCATCTTTTGTTGAAATCTTGTTGAATTACCTCGAGGTGGACCTACTTTTTTCAGTGATACAGTACTTGATGAGTTGTAATCCACTTTTTTGAACATATTTTGTTTTAGGTGGACAAGCTGGTGAAAGATATTTACGGTGGGGATTACCAAAGATTTCAGCTGTCGGGAAATCTGGTGGCTTCCAGCTTCGGCCAAATGAACATGGAGCCCAAGCGAGATGTGGTGGATAAAGCAGACTTAGCCAGGGCTACCCTAGTAACCATCACAAACAATATCGGCTCCATTGCACGAATGGTAGCTAAGAATGAGGGTATTGATAAAATACTGTTCGTGGGAAACTTTTTGCGAATCAATCCGATTTCTATGAAACTATTGAGCCATGCTATGGATTATTGGTCAGACGGCAAACTGAGAGCGTTATTTCTCGAACATGAAGGATATTTTGGGGCTGTTGGATCGTTGGCAGAGTGTCTCCGACGATGCAGTTCACCTGAACAAGCACAAAAGGATTCATCGTGAGTTGAGCTGATGGTTTGTCATTCCATTGGACAAATGAGAAGACCAGTGCCTTTTTGAGCGGCTATACTCGTGTCTAGTGTGATGTAGAAGAGGGTCTTTAGAAATCAAACTTCAGCTGTCGACATTCGAACCGGATGCTATGTTATTTTTACGAGGGAACAACAGTATCGCGGATCAGGTGCAAGTGTCTTGGTTGGTCTCATTCTGGGTATCTTATCATATCCCACAAATGCCTCTGGGGAATCGCGGAAAAACGCTGTCGCATTTTGGGTGCTCAAACCACGTTTGTTAGCATGTGGGTTCATCAAGCCTCCTGCACGAGGCGTGGGCATTGCAATTCCATCTTTTTTTTTCATCAGAAGTTGATTTGCTGTTCTCTGCACGAGCAGCAGCCAAATGCCCACGTGGTTCGGTTGCAGCGATGGGGCAATTTTTTTCTCAATTGTTGATGCTTTTGATTGAATTTCTTCGTTATATATGATCAAATGGTTGAAATTTAGTCAAGGTTCAATGTTTCTGTGTACGTTCCGATTTTATTTTCCGTGTGAAATAAAGTTGGAGGACAGCAAAAGGAATTCGCAGAATGCCAATTCTGAAAGGATTCCAGCTTTTTTTATTGAGTGATTTGAACCGAAATTTTCCCCATGGATGTTTAGGTGAGCTTAGTGATTTATTAGCGATCTAACAGTTGATTGCGTGGCAAAGAGCGGGGTGTATCAGAAAAACGACAGACTTCTGAATTGTGTTATCCTGAACCTCTTAAGCTACCGTCTTGAAAATTCTGTTAAAATGTATTTGTATAATTTTTAATTGTAAAATCTCTTGCTTCAGATGCACTGTGACTAGCGTGCAGATGTAGAAAAAATCTTCAGAAAAACCTGTTTTTCGAGGATTGAGTGTGATAATACTGCACCTGAAAATGTTCGTAACGTCTACGGTCTTCTTGAATCGACTCAGAAGTTGTCAGACAATGCTCGTGTATTCTTCAAAAATATTCATTGGTTTTTAAAGACATTTTATTATTTTTTGTTTCCTCGTTTGACTATATGTCGAAAAGAAAGATGGAGATTCTCCTGGATCAGAGATACCACAACTTGAAAATATGTCCTTTGTTTTGACCCAACCTGTACATTTCCTGATAAATTTTGAGAATCATCTCTTCGTTTCAAGTGAGCTCACCTTTACTTACGCTTTTCGGTCTTCGCTTTCATTTCGAAGGCAACTTCGACATCTTATTCCAAATCTTCCCGTGCGATTGTGAGTGTACTGTATTCTGATTTTTTTTTTCAGAAGTGCTCACTAGCTTTGTTTTGTCAAGAGTTCCGATTTCAGAAATGTCAATTGCGATATCGAGTGATGTTCAAGCTGCTCAGGCAAACAACATGTCCAGTTCGTATCAGATCCGTCCTCCTTATGAAGAAAAGTAGGTGTCTATTCATAAGCCTTGTGGAGCGTTCAATTCCATTAAAAATCTGACTTTTTGCAGGTTTAAACGAAATGAAGTGAAGGAAATTATCCATGCAGTTCTCATTGATGAACTTGGTGGAAAATGCTACAGTGAGACGGAAAATGAAGCCTGGTGTTCCAAAATTGTGAACGAAATTCAAACGCGTGTTCTGAGTAAGTCTCATTTTTGATTCTGATTCATTCTTCGAACTCGTTCGCACCCCGTTCCTTTTTTTTTTTTTTCAGAATTACCGTATAAGAGATATAAGTATGTTGTGCAAGTTGTCATCGGTGAACAGCGGGGTTCCGGCGTCAAACTGACATCTCGTTGCCTTTGGGACCTGGACACTGACAATTACAGTTCAGATGTGTTTCTTAATGTGAGTTATGGTGGTGGATAAGGTCCGTCTGCGACGACGATTTCGAAAGTTCTCGGGTTTCCGCTAAAACTCACGAACTGTCATCCCCGACAAGTTCAGGAATTTTATTTTTGTCAAATCGATTTGGTAAAAAATCAGAAAAAAGATGAAGGCTCATCGTATCCTTAGAGTGGCGTGCAATTTCATCTATACCATTTATGAATGGTCCGAGGAGAAAAAATATACTGTCCCGTACTTCGAAATCATCAAGACCGTTTTGAAAAGTAAGTTCAGATCCTCTCGATGCCATGCAGGGCCTTTTTCACCAATTTCGTTGTGGCCTATTTCGTTTTGAAGGAGCGGCCAAAATGTTGAAAATTGTACTGTAGTAATTTTTTTTTCAAATCCGCACTAGAGTATAAACTTCTGAATATCGCAGTTAGAATCACCGCTATAGACTTCCGAGAACTTTTGAAAATTGTATCCGTCCATCGAACGTTAAGACTGATTCAATAATCAAACTTTATTTCGGATATTTGTCAATGACTGTATGTTTTTAACCTTAAATTTACGCTTCTCGTCCACTCACGCACAACTATATTTTTTCACGCGTGGAAAGTCTGGAGTAGTATATTGACTGAATCTGTCCTTTTATCTCTTACGTCAAAATGCGATTTTTTTGTGGGAGGCTTACCCCAGGGTCGACAAAAAGTCACAGATTGCCGAATATAGCTGATATAGACAATAATAAAATTCATAATTGTTTTTGGCAATCCAAAAATACTCAATTTATTACGCGGTTCTGCGTTAGCCTGTTAATTCGCATCTCGTCATTGCGATTTTTCGCGGCATTTATCGAGAAAATCGGTACAAACTAGGGTTAGTTATTGCATCAGTCTTGTTATACGATGTACGGAAATTTCATTTCCTTCGTATGGCGAATTTTGAAGTTGATTGTCTCCATGTTCTCTTCCAGGACACTATGTTTTGCGTGGCATCCGTGTACGGTATATACACGTACTAATGTGAAAGAATCCAGAGGAGCTTTTGAAAATGCGACGGATCTCAAATGCAACTATCGTAGTACTCAACTTTTCGAACGGATTTTTTTTTTTACTGACGTTTGAAAGTCGAGCGTATTGTGAACTTGATTCAGACGTCTACGGAATGTGATGAACATTCACAAATTCAAATCCTACACCAGTTTGAAAGCCTGAGACAAGCTCGAACTGGAATTGTTCAAAAATCGGCGGGTTCAGAACTTCAAATGTGTCATTCAATCTCGTTATTGAGATGCGTCACTAGAAATTTGAGCGCGTCCCAGAAAATTGCCTGTGGAAACCAGTTTTGTGTATGAAGTCTGTAAAGTTTCCCTGCCCATGAGATTCTTTTGTACTAGATGACTAGAACACACATTTTGGCGCATTTGATCACAAAAAGCGGATCTTTCCTTAAAATGCCAATTTTTTCTGAACTTAGCTTTTTTACGGACTCCCGCTATCCTGGCACTCGCCGTTTTGAGGACGCGCTAAACCTTGTTCGCACGATTTTTTTGAATAAGTGTAAAAAACACATATTTACAATTCCGCTTCACATTTTGTAATGTTTTGCATTCATTCATCGAGTTTCAGCAAAAAGTTTCCATCACGATTTTTGTAGAATCATGAATAACAGCGGATGAATTCTCAAGTGATATGTTGTGATTGATTTTGCGACGAAGTGTTCCGCTCGTGATTATTGTAATACTTTTCACGACTCTCGCGCAGGAATGGTTCTTTTTGTCGTTGTTTGTCGGCGGAGTGATGAAGTGAGGTTCGAGTAGACTTTTTTTATCGAGAGGCAACCTGCGAAGCGAATCAAAATGGCAGCTATGGGACCGGGTGTGCAACACTACGTCCAAGCCGGGCAGTCGATGAACATTCGCAGCCCGGCGCCACAGACCATTCGTCCATGTACCCCTGCTCAAATGAATCAAATGGGTCTGGCCATGGGCAGTCCGAACGACTCTTTGGTGGCGCATTCGCCCCAGATGCAGGTGCCGCCGGCACCGCAGCCGGTCATCAAAGGGCCGGACTTGAGCCAAGTCGACAGTGTTACCAAGTGTAAAGCTTTGATCGATCCGCTCAAGAAGTGTCTTGAGGACGTTGTGAAAGCTGCTGCTCAAAACTTGCATCAGAATGCGCTCATGGATCTTGGAGTATTGTGAGTTGTTTGAGCGAAGGGAGCTCGTTTTACAGTTTTTTTCAAAATTGGTGATTTCTTCTTGAGAAAAAATCCCTTTTGCGGCGAAGTCGGACTTTTTTTTTGCAGATTTTGGGTGCACTTCAAAATCGCATTTTAAAAAACCATGCCAGGCTGTGCAGGGCGAATTCGGGAAGAATCCTGGCGCTTTTTTTTCCCCCACAGAAAAAATGTACTCAGAAATGAAAAATTGCCTCTTCAAGGCTCACTTTTCCCCTGGCCTTGTGTTGTTCCTTCGTTCAAAAATTAAATTTATGCTTGAAAATTTCCTGTTTTTCGGAAGGATGAAACCGATTTAGCTTAATCTTTGGGAGAACGTACTGATGGGAATGGGAAGAAAAATGAACGGTGAAGGAAGTTTGGTAACTCTGAGGGTAGTGGGGGCACCCGGGAAACCAACCAAGAGCCCTAAGACGGCTTAAGCCGTCTGGGAATGTTGGTCACCGCTTCTTTGAAAAATTGGGTCCAATAACCCCCATAGTTTCCAAACTCCCTTCACCATTCATTTTTCTTCCCATCTCTCCCAAATTTCTTCTTGTTCGTCTTCGTTTTCTGAAATGTTGCCATCCCCCCATCTCAGACCAGACCTAAATTCCGGTTTGACTTGAAATTAATTCTAAAAATGTATCATGGCCTGGGTGGGTTGAACTTTTTGGTCTTATAAAATATTCCTCTGCAGACATTTTTGGTTGAAATATTGATAGCAATTGGGGAATGATATTTTGAATTATATTTGTTTGCTTGAAATGAGGCGATGAACGAGATTTTCACGAGAATATCTGTCAGACAGAAAACCAATATTTGAGCGCATACTGTGCATGTATATTAAGCTTCAATGATGCATGATGAAGATGTCAACAGTCCTAAATTTCCAAATTGCATGTAAGTGAATGAATGCAGTTGATATTCAACGGTTCAACGATTGCCACAGAACTGCTCATAATATCTGCACTCACAATTCAAGTGCAGAAGAAATAAAGTAACTCAGTATGTGAATGATTGAACCTTCTTTCGCATTCAAAAATAGGTGATGAACGTTTTTCTTTATCTAGCTTTGGGTGCTGTCCAGCTATTAGACAACAGCTTCATGATTCACCCCTCAATAAGGGATTGACTGGAATCAAATTTTGACAAATTTTTTCAGGAAGTAAATCGGGTTTACTTCTGTCCCGATTCTGAGACAATCGCGACTGTCGGTGCTGAGAAAACCACTTCGTTGCACCGAATAAATTAGAGATTCTTCCATTCTTTTTTTCCCATCAATTTTACTAAAAGTGGAAAATACATAGTACTGTCGTACATGTCCGAGTTAGGAATGAAAATGGAAACAAATTTAAGAAAAGAATGAAGAGCTTATTACGGAAAGATCGGATTTATTCATTGGGAACATAAATATCGACAAGCCTTTCTGGAGACCGAATGTTTTTGTTATTCCATTCAGATGAACGAACAATCATGAATGACGTATATTTTGTTGCAGGCGGTCTCAAGATCCTGGAGCTCTTCGTTTCGATAAGGCCCTAGAAGATTTTCTATCCGTATGTGACGAACTTCAATTGCATTTGGTGAGTTTATGAAATCCTGGGTTTTCAACACGAGATATGATTGATTCATTGCGACTCATGTGTTACGAATTAGTAAACAAACGAGAAAATCAAGTTTTCCTCATTTTGACTTAATTTTGTTCGTTTTAAATTTTTCTCTGTAATCCTTTGTCACGGCCGGCTTGCGTGACAATTACTGCGCAACATTTATGATAATCTGCTTAGTTCTCATTTTGTTTACCAATGAATGGATTATGTTGTACATGTATCGGAAGGCATCCTACCTTTTTTCTGTCAGTCGTTATCGAGCTATTGTTTCGGTCTTGAAATTGATGCATAAAAAATCTCGAGTATTGTTTATTTCAGATTTAAGACCTTGATTCAAAGTTTCAGGCTCTCTCGCTCATTATGCTGCCTCAGGATTATTCTGAAGTGCAAGTGGAAGAGGATTAGAAACACTACTAAAAGAAGTGCATCACTTCACCTTGAACTTGATTCAGAAGTTTATTGTAATATAGTATTATCTTTGTGAGAAAGTTCAGTACTGTATTTTACACTGTCGAACAAAGACCGATTTCAGACTTATGAGAAAATATGACTCCCAGCATACAGAAGAATGTTGATGAAAATTTGAAGTTATGCGTGATTTTAAAATCCCACCGCTTACCGTAATTCCATTTAGAAAAGGATGGTGTGTCTTCAGATTTCATTTACTAGCGCTGTAGTCATTTCTTCAAGAAATTTCTTGCATAAAAAACTTTTGTTTACGGAGTATTGACTTATATTTTATCATATTTTTGCTATAGTTGCAGCATCGTGTTGATGGTTGCTAAAAATAAATTACCTGTTTTCAATACAGTTGTACTTCGATAACTCGAACCTCCCTAATTCGAATTTTTGTCATGTCCCCGTCTGAATATCCTTGAAAAATGCATTAAAAACCTCCTTTACTCAAAGGGTTCCCCCTCGAACCTCCCCAACTCGATTTTTGTGAGGCCTTTTGCGATTATTTTCTCAACACAGGAAAGAGAAAAACAATACAAAATATCGATGTGTTTTGAGAGGAAGTGAAAGACTAATTGAACAAATGAACCCTTGCCTCCAAGTTCAGCATCCTGTCAATGTATTTAAGAAGAAATTTATGGTCCAGAATATCGCCATGTGCAATTTCTATGTTTCCCGCGACGGAAATACTTGTTTTCCTACCTCGAAATCTCCCAAACTCAAATTGTTTTCCCTAGCAGCTTTTTATTCAGAGAATTATCGGTTGAGGCTTGGAAATTCCGAACGAGAAGTTTTGAGTTTGGTAGATTTCGATGTTGGGAAACAAGCATTTCTGTTGTGAAAAATTGATGGTCCCTTGAAATTTGACTTTGAGAGGTTCGACTACAACATTGAGAAAAATAAATTTTCTCGAAACTCTTCTGCAGAAAATTGCTATGGAAACGAATCGGGCCCATTATCGAAGCACGAAATTCGTGCCGATTCCTGTGAATCCCGCGAAGTTGGACGGAGCCCCGACGACCCCGGTGGACAACTCCATCAGTTACTCGCAATACTTGAGCACCGTGCGAAGCCAAATCGCCTACGTAAGCGATTTGCGGAAAATGCTCTCTGAATTTGGACGCGGAGCCACGCACTGAAACGAACGCATTTACTCGAGAAGCTGATGGCGAGGGAATCCCGTTAAATTTCTGGTCCTGGTGCTTTTTTGTCTCTTTGTTTTGTTTCCTCTCGCTGACAATTTGTCGCTGTGACTCTGGCTCTCGTAATTGAATCCTGAAGCAACTTTTATTCAGAGAATTATCGGTTGAGGCTTAGAAATTCCGAACGAGAAGCTTTGAAACGAAATTTGTGAATCAAAGGTATATAGGTTGTCCAAAAAGTTGCTGCGCAGTGATCCTATCATTGAAACTTTTCTCATTGGGATAGATGTCGCTGGCTAGCACGACGACGCGTATATTTTAAAGAATTTTTAAAAATACTGTAGCTCGTTTAAATTTGTTGAAATTTAATACATACGCACAGCGTTTGCAACCAAATACTAAGCTTAGTTTAACATAGCTTAGGAAGTTTTATTTGGTTGCAAACGCTGTGCGTATGTATTAAATCTGTTTTAGTACATACATCTTTTAATAAATGTATCTTAAATAAGTTTATTTCCTGTTGTGGTTCGTTTTAAGGAACCTCCGTTTTATCACCACACACCATTTTATTAACTCCTGCTTGAGTTTCTCATAGGATCACATATACCACCGACTTTTTGCATGCACAGTAACGTTTTTGGACACCTTATATATTTATACAATATACAGTAGTATTGCATGGCCAGGGTTCGATTGATTTTTATTGACCTATCAAATTGCAATCACTGTATCTTGAAGGAAGCTCTTGCATTTGCATGCTGAGTTATGCATGTCTCATGTTTTGGAAAAGAATCTTTGCAGTCAATTAAGAGAGTAACGAAAATTTGCCTCGGTTTTCCTGAATTTTTTTTCCTGCTTCACTGTGTCGATAGAAGAAAACTTGTGTATGTGGTTTGAAGCTTTTTGGAACAATTTATAGTTTTCAATGCTAGGTGATCATGTGTTCCGCGTTTGTTGGTTTTTTTTCCTGCGGACTCGGAACTTAGCTCTGGTTGTGGAATGAGGCTCCTTGAATCTCCTGCGAGCATCGCGCGCTCAAAAAAAAAAGAAGGAATCGAAAAAATTTGGATTTTTTTCCATTTGTGTATGTGAATAATACAAACGATGAAGCTGTGTGTATCAGTCGTTTCTTATTTGAAGTATTCCAAGGCCGTTGTGGGCGTGTTACGGAAATGATGCTGACTGCTCGAAACCCGCGGCATTTGGGGCTTGGTTTATTTTTATTCTTTTTTTTCTGAAGCTTCTCAGCTTGCCTTGTCACACGTTGTTCGCATTACTTTCAGTACGTTTCGTGTTGGTGGATTTGACTGTCATTCGTGCGAAGGGACATTTTCTTGAGTTCGGAATGGTGTTCCAACCGGTTTCTCATGTCATTTTTGACATGGATGGATTACTCTTGGGTGAGTAAGGTTGAAATTTTTGGATTCTGGCTGTGCTTTCCCAGAGGACGCGTCATTTTTTTTAATTTAATATTTTTTTCTCGGAGTAATGTCGAATCTATAAAGAACTTGAATCTTTCTCAAGCGAAAATTAATACTGTATAGACGTTTCTCATAGAATTGAATATCGTTACAATAACGTTCGGGACCTGGAAAGCTGCACGATACAAAAACATAGCTATAAAAAGTTAAGTAACGTTATGGCTTTTAAAGGAGGACCGAAAATAAAATTCATCATGAGCGATAATTCGTTAAAATGAGATTTTCCTGCCCTTTTCCCTCAAAGGAAATTCTTTCAAGTCTTTTTGATTTTTAGAATTTTTAAAAATCTCATCTTGCTCAAGTGTCAATTTTTTACTGGATCATGTCTTTTATTTTTCGAAAACGGAAAGCTTAAAGTAGCTAATGCCCGTTTAATGAGAAATCTTTTTATGGGATCCATGAAGACTCTGAGAAGCTTTACACGGAAGCCACTCAAGCCGTGGTTGGACCTCACGGGAAAATTTATACTTGGGATCTTAAAGTTAAACTGATGGGCCTTCCGGGGAAAGAGTCGATTAAAACGATAATAACCGAATTGGATCTCCCGCTGGAAGCCGACGAGTATATGGAACAGTTTCATCAGGTCAGCGAAATACTTTTCCCTACTTCGACGCTTATGCCAGGTATTGTATTTTTACTGCCCAGAGGGAGAGAGAGAGAGAGAAAATAACTGAGAGGAGTTTTGGAATAAATAAAGGCGGATTTTTCATGCATTTGAAGATTATCAGAGGAAAATGATGGTCGAGGAAGCTCCGGATTCAAGAAAAAGTGGACCGTGTTGGTAGCGTTTGAGAGTAGTTCTCAAACTTTTGTATAGTTGGACCCTGATAATTGAATTATCCCCATGTCGATTTTTTTTGTATGTCGATGTCTGAATTCTCGTGAGAAAAATGTATTACAGTAGAATCTGAAGGGACCAGGGACAAATTCAAGTTGGGGAGGTTTTGAGTAAGGGAATAAAGCATTTTTTTGTTGGGAGTGGAAGAAAGAAAAATTGCAGGACATTTTAATAGTTGATATTCTGGCCCTTGAATGGTTTTACAGGAATCTGAGCTTGGGAGACAGGGTTCATTTACCCAATTAGTGTTTCATTTCTTTTCAAAACCCAGCAAGTTACTTTTTTTTCTTGTGTCAAGAAAATAATGGAAAATAAAATAAAGAATAATAATAAACCTCCAAAAATTCGAATTATTTAGGTTTGAGTTGGATAGCCTTCAAGTTGGAGAGGATTTAATGCATAGAATCCTAAGGCTTTGTCCAATTAGTCTTACACTCCCTTTGAAGAAACATTGTTACTTCTTATTGTTCTTCGCTTTCCTGTGTTATTAAAATAATTGCCAAAAGGGTCTTTCAAAAGGCCTCAGAAAATTTGAGTTAGGGAGATTTGAGGGGGAAAGCAGGGAAGTTAGGGAGGATTTTAATGCATTCTTTCAAGGGGATTCAGACCAGGTCTTGAAAAAAAAATTTAGTTGGAGAGGTTCAAGTTATCAAGGTTCAAATTTATTGTATAGTCCTCCACATAGCTGAAGGGCTTTTTTTCTCTAACTTGCATTTCTGGAGGCGTTTGATCTACAGTATTATTCTGGGGACCCAGGGAAGAGAAAAGCAAAATAAAAGATAACTTGATGCTTTTCAGAAGGACGTGAGTGACTAGTTGGGCAAATTTACCCTATTCTATAAAATATATATATTTGCCGTATTTTTTCAAGTACCACTCGCCCTCACTTAAGACGCGCACCCAGGTTTTTCAGGCTAAAATTCTGATTAAATTGTATCCCTCAGGAAGGCGTGCATCTAAAACTGCAATATTTCAAAAATAAGTACTGTACTCCCAAATTTGAATTTAGGCATGAATTGAACCTGAATTCGACAAATTTTCAATTGTTTACATTAAAAATAAGTTTTTCTGTGAAAATTGTCCCAACATTTCTCATTAGAATCAGTTATAAATAATGCACACCTAAACTTCTAAAACTTGGAAAAAATTCATACCCGCCTTTGATGTGCACCCCCTTTATTACTCTTAAATTTTGAGGGAATAAATTTTGCGCATGGTACTTGAGTAAATACTTTATCTGCATCCGATGGATTCGGAAAAGAGAAAATTGATATTTTTTTTTAACATTTTGCATTTCATTATTGAACTCCTCGAGTGATGTTGGATTAATGAGATCCCCGGATCGCCTCTTTTGTTGTTGTTGCGCAGATTCTGTTCAGTTGTATATAAACGTCAACAAGACGTTGTTGGCGGAATTCGGGAAAGAGTACACTTGGGCGGACTCGTCCGTGATTCAGGGGCACACGGCGAGGGAGTCTGCGGAACTAATTGTGTCCCGTTTCCAAGTGCCCTTAAGCGTGGACGAATACTTGGACCGATGCAGAGACTTGTTCCAAATCTGCTTGCCAAACGCTACGATTTTACCGGGTACTCAAGAGTTCCGAAAAGATTATTTCCTTTGCTCCTTTTTTGTTGTTGTTGTGGTTTTGCTTTCTTTGCTGGTGTGAAGCGAGTACGACGGGTGTAAAGTTGAGAGGTTTGCCAAAATGCGATAGGTTGTCTCAGTTGGACGCGACCTTTAGAGTAAGTGTGCTTTAAAACAAATGCTCGTGACTTAGCCCAGAATGTTCTAAGGTTCTGGCATTTTTCTTTTCGGATTTTCAAAAACGTTTTTCAATTTACTGCGTGATGATTAGTGAAAACTTTCCAGTTATTGCCGGAATTCTCCATTCATGTCAGAGGGAGTAACAACTTTGTCAGGCTAGGTAAAAAATTAAAATTTATTTGTTGTTCAAACCATTATCCAAAATTTAGAATACTGTAGATGATTTTTGGGTATCAACAAAAATTGTTTAGCTGGCCTGCCAAAATTTTAGCACACTGTGGCATGGGTGGAGATATCTGGCTGTAACGGGAAAGTTTTCACCTATCATCATGCAGGAAATTGTAAAATCTTTTTAAAAATCGAAAATAAAATTAGAGAACCTTAGAACATCATGGGCTACTTCATGATTTTTTTTACAATTACGTCTACCTTGAAAATATCATAGGTCGCTTCCAATTGGGACAACCCTCTTATGTCTGCTGTGGGAGGTGTGATGGGATGCGAACAATAATAAGGGATAAGATGAACTGCGCTTTTAGAAATGCGTGAGATCGCGTTTTTCATCTGACAAGACTAGACAAGAGTCAAATTGTTGACATTTTTAGTAGTTTTAATCAGTGGATTGTTGATTCGAGAGTGTATAGGTAGGAAATTGAAAATATTGTCACGTAAAGACAAATACAGTTCATCCTCGCAAAGTTGAAAATCTGCTCTTGAGTGAAAAAAAAACCTGCTTAAATTGAATACCCGTAATGTGAAGAAATGAGTGTACAATATCTTTAATCTCCGAGACTGAAAACGTTTTGGCTCCGACGTCCCTTTGTCTAATTTCCAGTTACTCTTGCACTATTAAAATGGGACTAGATTTTAGAAGACCTGACTCAGAAAACGTTGAAATGTTTAGCTTGATGCTTTCCACGTGTATATTGGCAACTTTCTGTAGGCGTGTAATGTAAGAGTGATGACCTCTGAGTAATAACGTCAGAAAATTTTAAAAGTCATTAACATTAACAAATTAGGCCGTATTCACCATCTAAAAAACTCCTCTAGTAGAAAGTTTTCGAGTCCCTTTGAATTCTGCTCAAGTGGCGAGGCATGATCAAAACAGGTAATTTTCTTCACTATGAGTACTGCACACTTGTACAGTACTTCACATCTGTATACTGTATATGGCTCAATCCTAAGAAGATAGAGATTGTCCTATTTAGTGATTGAGCAAATGTGAAATTTTGTCTAATCCTCAGTGGAACTATTGTATGAGCAAGTAATTTTCTTGTCATGGTCAGAATTCAAAGGTCCCTTTTCAATGAGTGATTTAAATTCTGAACTAATCTTGAAAACGATTCAAGATCTTAATCCCTCTTTTTTCCAAATGTGAACTGTTCGGTGCCTCTCATTCCAAACAGCTAACTTGAATATTTTCACTAGATTTCGATCATTTTTTGAAAAAAAAAATAAAAACTCGAAGAGATGATGGAAGAAGCTTCACAATTTTCCACAAGATTGAATATCTGGATCAGCTTTTCGTGATGAACTTCTGCATTGGCTTCCCTGACCCGTGTTCCTCTGAAAATCCACGTTTGCATGATATTTTTGAAGTGATGAAAATCCGCCTAGATTTCCTCTAGAATCTTTAGTTCAACGGATGCTGCTTTTTTTTCAGTCGATTACTGTTCGAAGCAATTCGCAAGTGATTAATGCTCTATAGTTTTGAGAATATACTCAAGACAGTTTATCCGTCCTGTGGCGGCATAATCAAGTTCATGACTCTCTCGCTCTCTCTCTCTTTCAAATCTATTAAAAAAAAAAGAAAAATCGTTGGCTTAAAATAAATTGTAATTTTATCTTGTTGAGGTGTTGAACGACTGGTCAAACACTTGCATTCCAAAGGAGTACCAATGGCCATTGCAACCAGCAGTGCAAAGAGCACTTTTGACCTCAAGATGCGGAATCATCAAGAATTTGTCAAGTTTTTCGATCCAATTGTGATGGGAAGCTCGGACGAAGAAGTCGTACACGGTAAACCGTCTCCTGACATATTTTTCGTTGCTGCCAAGAGGTTCAAGGAAAATCCCGCACCCGAAAAGGTGAATATTTGTCAAGAAATCCTTTAATTTCGATGTTAGAATTGAAAATCTGAGCGAGAATACTTGAACCTTAAAATCATGGCATATGTGATTCATGTTGTATGGTTTTTATTTCATTTGTTACTTTATGCTCAGGTATGAGAAGTTCATGGTGAGGGATTTTTGCGACGCGTTTTTTCTCTTTATGTATGGAATTAAGTTTAAAATTTTTTGATGGGTCACGCAAACTCATGAGGAGGTCCATTGAAAAACATTGTATTGTCAAAGGACAACTGATACTCTATGTAATCAAGAATTTGTCGCTGGGACTTGTATTGTTTCAAGAAAAGTTCTCAAAGTTTTTAAAGTCATGATCTAAAGTTATTCATTAGAAATAAGCACCTCATCGTAGATTTACGGTACCTGAATAGATTTTAGAAATCTGCCATTCTCCTGATTTTTGCCCAATATCACTTGAAATTCAGATGAGACGTCGTCTGTCCGTTTATTTAGAAACCGTTTTTTATGAGCCTCAGAAAGAAGAATTTGACCCATAAATAGTTATTTTCCTAGAAGTTATGTTTGGCATTTTATAGAACATAATTTGAATTATTCGTTCGTTCACAATATTTTTTGCCATGCAGTGCAAATATTCTCAAACTTCTTGCGAGTTTTCCTGACGCGATTTTACTTGGTAAAGTTTCAATGCAGAATTGACTGTTGAATTTTTCAAGTATCTGATTTCTGGGAAAATGAATATTGGCAAAAAGAAAGTTATTTTGGAACTACTGATAATTATCTTCTACCTTAATGCTCTTATTAGAACCAGAAATTGAAGTTATGGTAGCCATCTGTAAAAAATATGAGTAACCCCTCGATAATAAAATTCTGTTACTGTAATACAGATGGACCTTCTCTTCTCTCTACAGCGAAATTCAAGGGACCAGAAAACATTTCGTGGTAGATAACTCCTATAACAATCGGGTGAGAACCCTATGGTACCAAGAACGAATTCGTTTTACCGAAAAAATGGTTGCGGAGAGTGTCCACCTGTAGCCACCATCTCAATTCTCTGAACTCCGAAAAATCATTTTTTGTGTTAAATTTTCGTGAACAACCACGAAATTTTCGTGAACAATCACGAAAATTTCGCGGAGGCGTATTTTTCATTCCGCATCATTCGAACATTTTTGAACTCGAGTGCAAAATTCTGCCACTGTTTGTGATGTGAATTCAGTGGAGCGTTTCTCGATTTTTCCAGTGCCTAGTTTTCGAAGATGCGCCAAACGGCGTTCAGGCAGCGGTTGCAGCAAATATGCAAGTCGTGATGATACCTGACCCACGCACGGACGCAGAATTACGAAAAGGTGCCACGCAAATACTCGAGTCCATGGACCAATTCAAGCCCGAAGATTTCGGCCTTCCACCGTACGATGAATGAAACCGGTGTGCACTTTTTAATCAAGTGCTTGGCAAAATCGCCCGTCACGTTCCCGGTTAAGTTTGAATGTGTGTAACTGAATCTGCCTCGTTCGACATAATTCAGAAGAAAACTGGATGACGTCAGCGTTATCTGATCACGCCTGTGTGAGACTTCTAGAGCCGTTTATTCAGCTGCGTTATTTCCCCCGATGATGAACGGGTTCTTTTGCTTGGTATATTTTGTTTATAATTCACCCGGAAAAAGAGCACCGTCAGGAAGTTTTTTGTTTGGCAATGAACTGTGTGCTTGGAGTGTAGAAAAAAAAAGACAATTTCTCTGAAGGGGAGCAGAGTTCAGTTACTGGCACTAATCTGGATGATATGTGTTGAGGTTTAAAGCACTCGTGGATTTTTTTTCATTATCCTTACGTAATGTCTTTAAAAAAACAGGAAATCACGCATTTAACGTAATATTTTGTAAAATTATGTTAGATGTATACTGTACCAAGATTCAACAGAAAAACTCACATTGAACACAATGAAGTATATCGCACCTTCTGTCTAGGAACACTGATCGTAACTTGTTCCAAAAACTTCAGTCTATTGTGTTTTAAATGAAAAAAATCAATCCGGTCAAATTTAGCATACTACAGTATTAGCTTCCTGATAATATTTATTGATGCATCCATTCCACTTATACAGGTGAACACAGGGAAAAAGAAGACAAACATCTAGTTCCCAATTTTGCCTGCTAAACCAATATAAACTTGGAAGGATAGCAAAGCCAATGAGAAAACTAATGAAGTTTTGACAAAGAACGTATGCCAATTGCCCAACTCCAAGGCATGTGAGGTCAGATTCACTATCAAGGGCTTGTAGGCTGATGTCAGAAGCAACAGCAACACTAACGGAACTAGGCCACCAGTTAAATCGTTCCTAGACCACATCCACACCAACGCGACTGAAGCCAAATTCGCCACCTGTAACATTAAAATTTTAAATCACAATTTGTGCAGCATAACAGAAGCAAGCATTTTTCGTTACGTATGCAATCGAGAATTGAAATAACATGATATCTCTTGAGTTTTTAAATCTATCGATCAAACAGTTTATCACACACGGAAACGTCAAAAATTCTGCCGAAAATGTAACTTGAAATGGTTATCTCGACGAATTCTCCCGTGTTTACTCTCATCTCATGACATGGAAACGTGATCTCACCAGTGCCACGTTGGAATCCAACGCGCTTTGCATGTGTTTCCAGTCAAACTCGAGTCCTCTCGCGCCAACCCAAAGCGGAAGCAGTTTCGTGAGAACAAATTCAGCCATAGACCAACCAACCGCAACTGCCATCAGGCGCATGTCATTCTTCCCTCCAATGTGGCTCAGGATCAAGTAGATACCTAATAAATCTCCAAGATCCACCGTTGTCCGCAAAAATTCCTGAAAATGTGTCATCCAATTACATGAGCTCTCAAGAAAGAACGCTTAATAAACATATACAGTATTGTTGATAATCAAACCCAAAGAATAACCCCTTGGAAGTTCATGCTGATGGACATTCACATCATTCTTATCTTCTTGAACAATCTTACTACAGTGCAATGAATTCTAATACTTCAATGTACCAGACGAATTTGTTTCAAGGCCCA
Source organism: Notodromas monacha (assembly GCA_905338405.1). Classification (NCBI taxonomy): domain Eukaryota; kingdom Metazoa; phylum Arthropoda; class Ostracoda; order Podocopida; family Cyprididae; genus Notodromas; species Notodromas monacha. Next base: position 78,533 of record CAJPEX010000267.1, read on the forward strand.
ATGTCTTTATAAAAAGTTTTAAGACGTGAAGAAGCTTTTTTTTTCCTTGTCCCAATTGGTTTGTTTAAACAATATTTAACTGTATAAAAAGTCCATCATCAAATAACATTTGCACATACTCCTACAACAAGAGTTCATTTATGCGATTTTGGCTCATGATTATCCATTAGAACACCTTCACCAAACGTCTAAATAAACAGCACGATCTGTTTTACACATGAAAAACTCGAATTGGGCCAAAACGAGAAAACTGTTCTAAATTCATCACTATACTTCGTCCATTATGCCCCTACCCATAGTCTATACTTAGAAATGGAAGCAAAATTATGATTCTCAACTAAAATTGCCACTATACAGCAGGGACCTTAAGAAGAATTTGATTTAAACAATAATTGTTTCAAAAAGATACATTCCTCAATTCCATTGAGTGAGCGAGGATGAACTTGGAACTTGACATGATGAAACTTTTTAAAAAAGATATATACAGTACAGTTGTGTATATAATTTTTTTTTTTTTTTACCTTGGAACAATAACTCAATGAGCGTAACTGGAAAAGGCAAAACAAACCCCGAAAAAGTCGAAACTGCTTCCCCCAGTGTGACCTTCCATAGACGGAAAAAATGTGGCCAACAGCAGCATCTTTACCAACTGTGTCAGAACATATCCAATCCCAGCTTGAACGCACTTCCAGAACACTCCGTATTCAGACCTGACCATGACAATTAAGACATTCATTATTAATATACAAGTAAAAAATAGGAATAAATACTCACATTCCCGAATATTTGTAAGTCAGGAAGTAGGGCGTGTAGCCCAACGCCAAGCAATTAACGAAATGGTACAACGTCATTTTTTCACCACAGTATGATTTTCTGAAGAAAAAAAAAGAAAACATTCAACTGATGTCAATTAAAAATTAGGAACAATCCCAAGCAAGAATTGAGCCTCCTTCGAAAAATTGTAGATCCTACGTAAACAAAATGAAGAAAAAGAAAAGCGACAAGTTTTTCGAGTGCAGTTCTTATAAGACATTTACAAAAACCACACAAAAGGCAGGACTAGCTTTTTTCCCCCAATCTTCACAAAAAACTACTTTCCCCGCCAAACGGAATTTCAAGTCTCACTATAATCGCTAGGGATTTGACCCACAAGGTCACTAACTGCAGAGGTCCCGTCTTGAGGCGGCAAAAGAAAAAAACGCGTGTACATAGTACATAGAGAACCGACCCAACTTCGAAAAAGAATCCTCTGAAAATACTCCACAAAATGTATTTTCTTGGAGAAAGCTGCGTTTACTGCGAAAGATGATCAAATGAATAAAAATGCAACTGCCACGAGAAAAAAAAAAGTGCCCTCATTACAAAAATACTTCTTTTCGATTACCGCACTTCCCCAAAAATATGGCCTGAAAAATAGCCCTAGCACCACTCCTAACGTGAATCCAACAACCAAAATAAGATCTCAATGATCATATCAATAAATTCAATTCGACACAATGCAATGATCAAATTATGATTCACCGATTTCATGAAAAAAGTGTAATCTCACTTCTTATCGCAAAAATAATTTTACTCCAATTCCTTTCTCGTGCAGCAAACTTCAATTTTTTCTATCGACGGTAGACCAGAAAATAATAGTCCAATTACAGGACATCAAAATTTTTGAATGCATATATACTGTGAATCCCCATACGAAGTAACAAAATTCTGCCATCAGTTTCGTACTTCTGAGGAATTAATTATATACTTCCTAGAATCACGTGATGAAAAAATTCAACATACTCTGATCACTAAAACGATAACAGCCTTCAAAAGCAAAATAGAAATAAGAGACCTGCCTCATTTCCGGGGAAACACGGTACATGGCACAATGAGGACTGGACGACCCTGTTACTCACTGGAACGTAAGTCCGCAATTTTATGCGCGCCACAAATTCGGCAAGCTTCATTCCTGATAACAAATTGTAGGCATTCGAAAAGAATCGACCTCGATTTCGGAATGAAAATACAGCATACGACAACGAAGACAAGTTAGAATGTCAGAATCGGTTAGGAAATCTAAATCGCTCCGAATTTTCTGAACACTTCTTCCGAAATCCCCGCACAAAAATATTTAAACAAAGCCTTAGCGTAATCGCTTTGTTGCAGCAGTCCCACCCATCAATCATCACGAACAATGTAAACGGACACAGCATTTCACCAGCGGGGCTACTCGTGAAGTCAGCTTTCGAGATCGTTTTCAACCTTTTCCGTCCGCCCATCAGGAAACAGTCGCTGCGTATAAAAAAGATAATAATAATAATCCCAAATTTTGCTCAATTTTGGTATCCCATTCCATGAACTAAATCCGTTTCCGCTGGATCAAGAGTCTGCGGCAGAAGCAAAAACTCGACGCTTTCGAGGGAATAGCGGATCAGCGTTATCTTCGGGCTCACAGACATACGCTTCTTTGTCCTTTTCCGGACTCTCGTCAGAGGTTTCCAGAATCTCTGCAAAATTTCCCCGAAGAATAATTCAGAACACAAACTAGGTATTGCGATTCACGTATTTGGCTCCAAGTTACTTTCATTAACTTGGTGTATTCACGCCAGCTTGTCCACAAATTTTGTTAGCGCCTCGAAATGAAACATTTTAGGAAATTTTAGTTTCTAAGTCAGATTTTTACGTCAATGTGGGATCGATGACAGGACCTGAAGCAAGCCTTTGCCCGTTCGCTAAGTACAATATTATTTCAATTAAAGCCATGACTTCGACAAACTCTTGATCAATAATTCAATTTCTATTTAGTGTCATAAACTTAACATAATTTACGACTAATCAGACATGACCGGGTAATGCGAAAAAATGTCACGCACAGTATTTAATTTTAAAAAGGTATGATTCGTAATCTTTTTTTGTAAGACTCAGAAACGGATAAAATTAAATATTCCCAAAAAATAAAAAAAGCCGCAAGCATGAATTTTTCAGGCACTCCAAACACGTCTCCCGAATTCACAGACATGTTGCTTCTTTGTGAAATGAATCATATGGAAAAGTTTGCAAAATCGACAAACCATTCGTAGAATCCGGAATGACAGTAGCAGGTAAATTTGCATCTGCAATTCGGTCATCAACACTGAGATCTTCTTTCGAGACACCTTTCCGAACAGCTGTCCAAGGAATTTCCTCAGATACGGTATCAATGGCACTTCCTGAGAAGCTTTGCGTTCTTCGCCCACTCATCCCAATTCTTTCAATATCTCCAGACATTGAAAGTTGAGCTTGTAGTCCTTTTGGCGAAAAGAATAAGAAAATATTTGCAGCTCGAGAGATTCTTCAAGTTGAACTCAACTCATTCTAGTCATAGAAAAAAATTTCAAGTTTTTTACTTTCAAAGCTTTGCCTTGATTTTTAATTGTTAATACGTGATCTGAAAATATCCATACGGAAACAAAACTGAATTAATTCATTACAAAACAAATTAATTGGATCTAATCTAACCCTAGGTACGATATTTGAAATAATCCAACATTAATCAATCCGATACAGTACAGTATAACCTAACTGAAGTTTCCCAAACGTTTTGATGAGTTGATGCCAACAAAATCCAGTCGACATCTATGTGACGATAAAGAAAATCGGGAGTTGGAGTTTTTCGGTGTTGACGGGATTTCAATGGAGCTGTCTGATGAAACAGTTATGATCATTCCAGATTTAAATAATGTACTGTATTACAGATGCACGTTCTTCTTAAACCCTCAACAACGATATTCTAAAATATCGAAATAAAATACAGAATATATTTCTAGATAATGAAAATATTCAATTTTTTCCTCCTGATGATCAATCGTCACAGATGGAGAGAAAAAAAAACGAAGAAGTACAATACTATATATTTTTTTCATGTAAAAGTAATGTGAAAATTACTTCTCTGCTCGAGTTTCTCCTTCAGCTCGGCTCTCCGGGCATCCAAGCTGGTCGAGGGTTTTCTGGCAAATACTTCGTCATCAAACCCAATCCGAACGACGCTTTGCTGATGGAAAAACGGTGTGAGGAACCAGTGATGCCAAGAAAACGCCGCCAAAAGCAGCAGGAAAGCCATGTTCATCGACACACCACACACCGCAGAAAGCACGGGGTAATGGTACATCAAGAACCGCAACCCGTGGAAATGCGCGTGTATGTGCAAACTTGCCGAATAAATTTCGATGAACCGAGTTTGCAGCTCAATGTAAGCTGCAACCGTTGGATCATGCTGGAAAAATAAAATAACCAATTCAAATATGAACAGAAACAAATTTGATAATTTTAAAGAATCATGCACTTGGTTCTTTTCAATTTGATACCAGACGCTGTCGAATCCACGATTCAAGTTTAAACGACAAACGTCACTTGATTTTTTCTTCACCTATTTTCATTACGTAAGTCTTCGGTTTCGTCAGGTTTTACATTTGCGAGACACATTCCAGAAAGCAAGATCGGACGATGAAGAGGAAAAAAATGGAAATATTTACCGCATTCTCGTTGAAGTTTGGCACGAGTTCAATGTCCACCGTTTGTTTCTCCTCCCAAGATCCAGTTACGAGCATAGGCGCGTAACAAAACGTGTAAATCGCCCTGAGCAAACCCGACCTGTAACGCAACATGGCCGACCGGTCACTTTTCACCACAGCTTCACCCGCTTTGTTCAACATGGATATATGTACCATAAACATTCCTGAAACACGCAAAAATAAAATAAAATCACAGTAAGGAAATGAAAATCTGTTGTACAACTTAAAAAAAAACTTCAGCGTTGAAACTCCTTGTCCTCTTTAAAAACACGAGGAGTAAAGTACAGTACTTCAAAATATTCGCCAGTGACTCGAAATGGAAGTTCTTAGGGCCAATGACAAGACATGCAGAAAATTTATCTTCATTTATTTCCAAGGGTTACTATACAAAACAGTATTTTAAATTGTGCGCAGCTTTTGAAGAGCGGATTGAAATTCTGTAAATTTTACAACCATCATCTCGAACATGTAAACTGCTCAATTATAACATCAATGCAATGGAAGAATTTTGTCAGAACTTGAAAAATGCAACCAAGACGATTCTTGAATTGCTTAAAATACTTGGTAGCACTTGAGACTGCCAGCAAACCCATGAAAATGCAAACACAAAAATTTCAGTAAGTGAACCTCATCAAAAGGTTACGTTTCCAGGTTTCAACTACGTCTTCTCTCCGATACAATTCGGCGAAAATTACAGTACCTTCAATTCCTTCCATCCAAGACTGACAAGTGAAGCAAGGCAAACGAATAAATAAAGTTCTCGTATTACAGTAAAATGTCGTTATTCGAAGTGATTTTTTCAGGTCCCTCTGCAATAAATTCCTCCATATAACGAAGCTGTTTCCCCAGTCCCAGCAACTTCTTTGTAACGAGATTTTACTGTTTTTAAATCTTGACTTTTCAAGAAGACTAACCCAGTCGTTGTATCTGAATTCTGAGTTGACGAGCAAGAATGCAGCGGCTGCGCAGTCTAAGCCAATTAAAAGAAAAATGAATGATTCTTACCTAAATTTTGATTCACGTGCGACTCTGGAACATCAAGAGAAAGAACTACTCTGTACGGCTGCCCCCTTGCAAGTAATTGGTCCGAAAATCTTCGGGTAAGCTCCACGTATGCAGATGGGTAAGTGCACAGCCCAGGTTTTTCACCACACGGCCTAATTAAAAAAAAAATTAAATACAATACAGCATTTGGACTTCTCGATTTTTCATAAGCACATTAAATAATGTTGAATTAGACAGAATCGATGAGTGTGTCAGCGCTTATCGAAGGCATCAGATTGAAAGGTTTGAAATATTTACTTGAATTTGAAGTCGACGGGCCTCATGTGCGAGACATCTGGCATGTACACGTAATAGAACACGCCGTACATGAACACACTCATCCAGACCATGACGGTGGCCAAGAACACGATAACAGCTCCACGGTAGAACACATCCTTGAACGTGAATGCGAAATGCACTAGTTTCTTGCGGTACGAGTCCAACAAACGCCCCAAAAATGGAGTAGGCATTTTAGCCTCACTACAACTAATTTCACTCCAATCTCAAGAAAATAAGAGTAAAAGAGAAGAAATCGCACAGATTTTTCAATTACGGGTAGAACATTGAATGAAAAATCGATGAAAATAAATGCGGATCCCTTTGGAAGCGAAAAGTATCAATTTACTTTCTTCGTAAGTTTCCACTCAAGTCAGCAAAATCACAGCTTCAGGTTTTCATACTTTTCCATACAGGAGTAATGCACTAGATCCCCGTTCGGATAATGGGCAAAGGCACTGCGGGATGAAATAAATACAAAATAAATTGCAATTTTACAAATCCGAAAAGGTTTATAAAAAACGAAACTCACCAATGGCTAATGAATCGTTTCTTGCAACCAGGACAAGTGCGCAATTCGGTAAGAACAATTTTCTGAGACTGCAGTTCCATCCTTTGCACGTGCACTTGGAGCAACTGACTGTAATTCAGACCTTTCAGCAACTGAAGTTCCTTCCTAGATTTCGACAGATGATACAAGTTGCATTTGAAAAACTGGAAAAGTTTCTCCAGGGGAACAGCTGACGGCAACAACTTCATTACCTGGAACAAGTTCAACAAAAAAAAATATCAACGCACTTTCAAAAATGAACAAGGGTTTAAGCACCACGTAGATCCCCAACTCTTCTCTCTTCAACGCTCAACGTCAATAACTCTACCATTCTCACCGACACGGGTCCATAGGTGTCGCTCAAACTTTGTTAGATAGTGCAGGCTCTTTAGGGGTCATGATAGTTCGGGTTGCTCTATTTTTAAATATTATTCTCTTATTTTCGAGTCAGAAAAAAATGCGACACCTTCACGAGAGTCCATAACAAACGGCTGGACATTACAGCGAATAAAGGGAATTTTTGAAATGAAATGAAAAAAAGCGCAAAATAAAAAAGGATGATTTGCGTTGTTTCTGGCGAGTTTAGGCAACATGCGACACCTTCACGACAGCCAAGAAAAAAAAATTCGCTATTACGGTGAGAGGCGGCACTTCTTCAAATGGGGTGAGGAAACAGGAAAAACTCGAAGGTCTAATTTCCTCCTTCGGTTCTTCACGTAAAGCATAACTTGCACACACAAAAACTTGACAGGAAAACTAACTTGACACGGGTCCATGCATGTCGGGTGCTCTTCCAGCAACTGAATCGCGTTCCTCAATCCAGCGTCAGCACAGAAATTCTCCTCGTGTTTCAACCGCGTCACCTGAGACCCGAGTACCGATGCATTCGGGGGTGAAATCATCAGCTTGAGGAGAGATAAAAAGGCTTCTCCGGCTGCCGTTTTTTCTCCGAGCTTAGCTATCCGTTGACAGTAAGCCTTCGCAGCAGGCAAATCCTCCAGCAGGTACACGTACACCGCAAGAGCCCTGTCATGCTTGCCCATCTTCTCGTACAAAATTGCGCTATTTTGTCCCGGTTCAACAGGAGGAGAAAAAAAATGAAAGAGAAAAAAGGGAAAAGATTCATAAGTACTAACAGCGCTACAAAAATTAACTCGACGCGATGGAATTTCCATTCCAAAGAAATAAACTAAGCCAATAAAAGGAAAAGACAAAACCCTTTTCCCCAAAAAATGATAATTAGCCTCATGAAAAAAATAATCGCCATTCAAATTTTCGGACATCACTAGCTCTCGCCCATCCCCATCCCCAAAAGCTGAAATTCACTAATTTTATAATAATTTCTAAAAATTTGTTAGAGCAAGACGTATGACATCGGTTTGTAAAATCTTATTTTCCGAAACAGAATCTTTGGAACACATTCATAATTACACGTTTCTTAAAGATGATACTTTTCTGAACATGGTCATTTCGAACAGCGTACAATAAAAAATCTGTGAAGGCTGAATACAGTATACTGACTTTGTACTCGAATGAAAGTGTAACTTTGGCTCTCAAAATTCCAACTTCCAGCGATTTCCGGTTCAAAACACGAAAAAACTACATTTTCATCTACAGAACTTACTTCATACATGGTATTTGAGAAAACACGTTTGCTTCATTAATCACGATAATTTTCATTCTGACACGTAATGAGCACTGATGCCATTTCGATTTAAAAAACGATATATTGCGCACGATCTTCCTTAAATTCGGAGAAAAACCTCTCGTTTCATAGATCATCATTTCAAGAAATTTCAAAATTTTAGAAAACATACCGTTCCTTGTAGAAGCCTTCAGCGGGGAGACGCATCAAAACTCTTTCCGGCGTGAAGCAGGTGGAGAATTCCAGAAACTTTTTCAGCTTTTTCCGGCATTCGTTTAGGCGATCTCCAGCTGGTCCAACGGCGTTTTGCAGTGCCTGAACAGTAGCTTGGTACCGTTCTGCCAAAGTGTCATGTAACGCCGGCGACTCATCTTTCCATTCGAAAATCACGTGCTCCAAATAAGGCACCAATAATTCCGGCGCTTTATCCCGTATGTGCGACATGACCCGAGCCCTGGGCAACTGTTCCACCTCGGGAACATCGTCCACGAAAATCTTCAACCCGTCCTCGGGATTCTCCAACATTACCCAGGTGGAGAACTCGAAAAGTAGTTCCAAGTGATCTTGTCCGAGGTGCTGCAAATAGGATACTGTTCTTTCTGTTCCAGCTAGCGGAGATTCCGGTCGCTTCGCCTGTTTTTGCAATAAAAACAAGGCCTTTCTATGCTGACCATTCGCCTTGTACAAGATAACCAGTTCGCTCAATTTTCCAAATTTCGTCAATGCTCGTTCTGTTTCTTCCAAATGGCACTTGTTGTCCTGGAGGCGCAAGAAGGGCGTAACGAGGGCGTCGGTGGTTTGCAAAAAGCATTTTACAAGCGTCGTGTCTATGATTTGCAGAAGCTTTTCTTTCGAGCGAATTGTCGTACTTCCTTCGGCGATGGGTTTCAGTGAAAATTTGCTGCGGTTGTCCTTTAGCCGATTCCTCACCTCCACAAGGTAATCTAAAAACAAGAAAAACAAATCGCAAAAAATATCAACACAACCATGCAGCACGTTCCCTTCCCCGGGTTGATTATACCAAGTAATTTACTCGTTCATAATAATGACTGGAAAATTAATCCAGGCTAGAGGTTCTCGGTTCTAGCAGAATACGGGAACACAAATTTCAATAATTTGAGATACAGGATAAATACATTTTAAATTTTTTAGCATATATATTTACTCGCGTAACACGCGCAATCGAGCGGAGTGTGCGTCATAAGCAGGTAAAAATTTGGAAAAAAGGTTCAGAAATTTAGGTACTTGATTCTAATGGAAATTTTGGACCAATTTAAAAAGAAAAACTTATCATATTGGAAATAATTGAAAACTGGTTTAAATCAGGATCCATTCATGTCTAAATTAAAATGGCTTTGTTCTTAATTTTCAAAGTATTGCAGTTTTAGAGTCACTAAAAATGAGGTGTGTGTCTTAATCGGGAATGAAATGCTATAGCAGAATTTTGAAAAGCCCTCGTGCAAGTCGGAGTGCGCGTGGTACTAGACTGAATAATGTAATAACAATTAAATGACAGGACGTACCTTTAAGAGCGAGAAGCCCGTTTTCCAAGGAATGACCACGTAATTCTGGAACTTTATCAGGAAAATTCAATTGATTCTGGAAAACGGCAGGCAGTAAGTCCGGAAACAATCCGATCACATTCGACGGATCAATATCCAGAACGAGAAATATACTCATGGCATCCTGGAAGTTGAACTTGCAGAACAAGTCGAACGCATGCAGCGTCTCAATGTACTGCACGAGCTTTTCCCGTTCGCCGTCCACATAAGTACCAAATTCCGATAATCTCAACGCTAGTTCAAACTGCTTCAACCGCAAAAGCTGCCCGATTTGATCGTTGAAAGGAGTGGCCTTCAATGCCCACACATCGTAATTTGAGGCGAGGAAAACAAGCCCGAGTTGACAATTCGACATCAGTTTCGGTTTCTCTCGACTTTCGCAGGCCAACGCCAGTGTTTGAATGATCATGCGTGGTTCAATGGTTTGAATTTCCACTCCGGTTGACATCACTCCCACCAAATACGGTCCATCACATTCTGAGAATATAAAGGTCGAAAAAAGTGAGAATGTCGGTAAGATACCCATTGACCAAAATACAATAGAGTTATAAAAATTCTTAATAAAATTGAAACTTCTAAGCTTCGTTGAGCCTTTTGGCTTCAGTGAAAAAAAACTCTCACTTCACACATCGCAAGTGACTTTTATGATACACTACTATGGTTCAATTTAGAGCTTGAAAGTTTTTCTGGGATCTTTTAAATTCAACGCCCCACTCAACTTATACAATGTCAGGGTCTTGTCGCCTGAAACATAATCTGAACAAAACTAATACTCTCAATATCTCCATCTCAAATGCTTGAATATCTCAAACAAAAAGCATGAAAAAACTGCAGTAACTGCCCATGAAATAGCCCAGAAAATCCAGAAATCCTGGGCTTCAAATGTTGAATCAAAAGGACCTTTTTTATCCTTTCGCTGAAGAGCAATATGAAACTAAATCGAGTTCAGAAAAATTAATTTACCAATCGCGACGGGATGATCAGTCCACGTAACACTATCTAAAATCGGCTGACCATCCGACTTCATCACATCAGACTTCATGAACACGTCCGACTTGATAATCACAAGCTTCTTATCTTGCATCAATCCAATCTTGCCCTGCCCCATGGCCACTATTTTCGCTTCGCCATCCGTGCCCACAGGGAATAAATCCTCACTCTCGCCCGTCAGAGATATTCGAAGGTATTCTTTCCATCCTCCTCGCATCCCAACGAAGATCGATTCGCCGCTCCAAACCAGAGTTTTTGGATTCTCCGGTAGACACAAATCTTCCCGTAATACGTGGAAATCTCGGTTTTTCCAGTAATACAACTGCAGCCGCTTTTTGATGGCCACACACAGTCGCACAATCACACTCACGACCCCCGTTTGAGACGTTTCCTCTGTCACGTGAAGCGTAAAGAGGTGACAACCCCTGGTTCTTTCGACGACAGACAACGCTGGGAAGCGAGCCTTCGTCATGTCGTGAACTGACAGAATGTTGTCTGTGAATAAAATTAGAAAATTCGGTCTTGCGAAGAAATCACTCAAAAAGATTGAATTCTTCAACGTCTTTCAATCGAACAATAATAAACAAATATCCGGCAAAATTTTGAATCAGATTTCGACATGACTAAGAACCTCCATAATCTTCCAGGAATTATTTATCATTTAAGAACCACAGCCACAAACTGCACGATTTTCGTAGTTCTTCGTCAGAGCTGGATTTTAATTTTTGGTCTGCTCCTGGGAGCAAAAATTTGACTTGTTGATATTCCTTGATACAACAAGATTTCGAAGAAAAATATTTTCTTGATCGACATTGAATTAGTCCAGCAGAAAGGGGAAAGAACTTACCTGGGTAACCGGTCAGACATATCAGAATGTGGTATTGCGGAACCACGGCAATTTGAATGATGGGCTTTTTTGAAAAGTTCTTCACTGACTGCAGCAGTCGCACAGAAGAATTATCACCTTTCTTCAAATCAATCTCATACAGCAGAAGATGCCCAACCTTCGTCCCAAGAAGAAGATTGGCAGTAGAACCTCCATCAGGAACTGGAAAAAAAACTTACATTTATCAGGAAATTTTCAAAAACAGGTGTTCGAATAGCTCACCGAAAGACGCTATAGATTCGATCTGAAGCGGCAACTTCTTCAGAATCGCGGTCGCTTCGTAAGCATCGTGCATATTTCACAAAAGCTTGATCACAACATCGTCAACTCTTGAAATCAGAGAGGAAATATTGGAAATCAGCCTCGATTTACACAAGACACACGAAATAATCAACACTCACAGATTCCACGAAACAAGTCTTGTTTTCATTTTTTTCTCTCACAAAAGAACGTAACTATTGGAATGCCCACAACATGAGGGAGAATATTCATGAACAGGGGACGCTTCTTAGACATCGTAAACAAGCATGTTTATCCTCTGTACTCAAAACACTGTTCATATAATCCCTGAGCGAAGCTAGTTTCTCGCACCTAAGCTTTCATTTCTAAAGCTTTCTGTGAGGCGGAACTTTATTGCAGATAACAATCCTACCGATCGAGGATCTTTCAAATTTAAAGCACAGGTAATAACGCACAAATGAGATTATTCTCGTGTTCGCCATCGTTCAAACGACCTTTCTTGAGTTTGTTCCAGCTAGGTGAGGACAATTAGCACTCGATCAATAAGGGAAATTCCGAAATACTCCGCAAAATCACAGCAAGCTCTGAGGATCATAGTCCAGTGTATATTCTTTGAGAAGCAGACGCAGTTCTCTCCGGCTTGCGACGAAAGAACGATCTTCCTGGACGTTTCTTGACCTCCATATTAGCATGCTCCCTAAAAAAATTATTATGGACTTCACTCCTCAATTCGATCCAACTAGAATCCCAAATGACAAAAAATAATTTTTGAAAATTGCCGAGGAGTCACGCATGTCGGTTTCCAACTCTTGAAAATGACCTCTAGTACAAGGCGATCATTCACCATAATACGGTACTGTATAAGTACTCAGAGTCACAATAAGACGAGAAATTGTACATGCACATGAAATTTTATGCACGGCAACATTGCTGTTTTATTTTATTGAAACCCTCGAGTCGATTCATTCTGTTGTTCCTGGTTTTTCAAAATGCTCTTCAATCATTTTCCTATACTGTACATACGGAAGGTTCAATTCATGTCTCACAACTAAGAATCTATAAAGAATGCAATCAATGGACTGGAAGAGCAGAGCGCTTCTGCATTGATACATTTTTTTAATGCTACTAATTTGATCTGTTCATAATTTAACAGATGAACAGCCGCTATCTCAAGCTTTACTATTCGACTTCCTGAAAATGTTTCATTGCAATTTTCCTCGCGCTTCGTCTTCGAAGACGTGCAATCATAAAAATCTTGTAATGTATTCTCAATCAGCTGATTAAAATATGCACAAAAAAAAAAAGATTTGCGCAGATTAAAAGGGCTATAAGAAAAAATACTGACTTGAAAAATGGCAGGAATCGAACCAGCGTTTCCTTATCAGGATTGCTACCCAACACTGGATTATTTTGCACCATGAAATTCACAATGCAGCGCACGTAATGCTGCAATCGTCGTCGCCGTTCTTCCACGAACTTGGCATCCCGATTGCCGATAGCCTTCTTCGGCGGAAAGTCGAAGGTGTTCAAAATCGGATCCTGTTTACAGAGGCTCTTATGCATAACAAAAAACTGCGAGTAGCGCCGAAACACGTTCCACTCCGTATCTCGGATACGCAAATAAACCTGATACACGTGATGCGTATCCGAACCACCGCCGGTGAGAAACACAGACGGAATCCAGATGTTGATTAACACTCTCGACGCAGCCGACAACGAGGAGTTGTCGAAATCAGAAACCGAACTAGCATCGTCGTCCTCTGACAAGTGTAGACTATCAGGTAATGGACCCCTTAGGTCCACCAGTTCTTCTTGCAGTCTAGCAATCACAGTCTCTCGGGCACGAAGAGTTCTTTGCAAGCGTTCGTTGAACTCCATCAGTTCTCCGTGCATTTCAGCTACTTGGATCAATTTCTGTTCATAATCGGCAGCTTCTCGGCGTGTCTCCAGTCGTTGGTTGTGGGGAATCGCTGGCAAGGCCGAAGGAGCGGTTTCCAGAGATTCCAAAACATCCGGTGCATTAAACCCGTTTTCTCGATTCCGCAAAAGCTGCACCGCGCCGACGTATTTCTTCAATTGCTGCTTCAACAATGAATTTTCTCTGAGGAAAAAAAGGTATACGTCAGACATATGTTAGAATTTTTCGACTGCATTTGGAGGGAGGATGACTGACTTTTGAAAACCTGAATAACAGGATGATTGAAGTTCAGAGAAGTAACGTTCTAGGAAATGCAAATCACAGGCTCTCCAAACTTAGTCAAAATTTAGCAATACTGTACTGTACACAGTAAAATAACTACTTCATGGTAAAAAAAAATAAATAAAAAATACGATAACTACCTCATGGATGTGCTGAGCTTCAACTCTGCCTTATCAGCTTTTTCCGCAGATCGTCGCTTCAACTCAACAATTTCAACCATTAACGTCGACGTTTTCTCCATCTCCACTCTCAGATCCTGTTTTAAACGCTCTACCTCAGTTTCCAGATCAGTGTTTCTCGACAGAACGGAGAAGAGTGTTCTTCGCAGTTCTCCTATACAAAATAAAAAGTATCACATTATATTACACAATTCAATCAAACATCATTGAATTTTTATGGGATACTGTACCCATATTCGCTCAAGTACTAAGCGCATCTTTTCTATAATAATCGAGAAGCAAAAAACGAAGGTGTGCATCATACTTTAATCTGATGGGAAAATTCTGCGCACAAAGTGTCGTATCGAACATGGAGAATCAATAAAGTTCCGGTTGGATTTTCGCCCAAAATAGAATTCTGGTGTCTCATTTTTGAAATACTGTAATGTACATTCAGACGTAATTTGTTCTTCACGGAGATAATTCACGGGATACGGTAAATTATACCGTAATCAGAAAGAGGGGAGGGGGATAATATACCGTACCGGAATCCATTTCAAGCTCATCCGGTAGATTCCGCTTATGCTCTTCCTTCGGTTCCCTCGTACAAGAAACATCAACATCACTGCTGGGGGCATCAAAAACTGGAATGAGTTCTCCTATGGACGGTTCTGTTACTGGAGTGAGAGCGTGAGAGGCAACAGAAACACCAGCTTCTGCAATCGGTGATGTCTCCGGGAGAGATGTAGATATGATATCCAAAAATTTCCCAGAATCTTCCAATCGACAAGGATTCTGGTAGTCAGAATTAAAACTTTGAGGAGATGAGCCAAGGAAACCAGAGCCACTATTTTCACTCGCTGCAGTGTCTGATGGGGTTCTGATTCTCGCGCAGGGGATGGGTACTGCAAGAGTTACAGTTTTTCCTTCTACGTCGTCGTCACTGAGAATCACGTGATTTGCGTGCAGTTTCTTTTTCCGAGATTTCTTCACAGCCATTGTCTTAAGCGATGTGGCAAACACAGGCTCAGGATCCGTTGCACTCTGATCCGCGGAAACGCTGATTCCGCAAGGCGTCATATGCAGTGGCATGGAATTTAAATCATCTCTGTCGATCGCAATGGCGAACAAAATAGATCCAAGACCTGAGAAGAATCATTAAACAACATGAAATCTGAAGCTTTTGATGGATCCAACACACCGATGAATTCCGTTTTTACCTGCAGCTGTTGTCGGAAGCATGGAGTTTATTTCTTCGTCGCGAAGTAATGACCACGGCTCGTAGTACTCCTCCAATTTCGCTTCATTATGCAATAATCCGATCAGACTGCGTTCAAGGAATCGCTCGTTCAAAGCAGATCGAAGCCACGCTCTCCCCCTTCCAACATCCGATTTAATGTTTTGAAGACACATGTACCGCTCACATTCATGCTTGCTCAGCAAGTCTTTGACAAGGATCCAAAAGACTGAAAAACGGGGATTTCGAACTATTGCCCATCGAGGGATCAATACGGATTGAAAGAGAATTTACCTAATACGTCAGGATCTCTCCAGAGGCCGGACGTTACGTTTCTGAACGGTGCGTTACTGGTTATGCTTCGTCTAAAACCATGCTGCAGAACAGTTTCGTAGCGCGCACATAAGTTGGATACCCGAACGTCTGTTTCGGTTGCTAGCTCTTGACGACCACCAAACCGAATTTGACATTGTTTCACAGCATCCAATAAACTAGAAAATAGATGCTGCTTCTCATGCTTCGCATCAATCATAATCTAAAATCGAACCAGAACAGCAAGTCATTACTGTATTCATAAAATCTCTTGATCACAGAAAAATTGTGCTACGCGCCACAGATTTATTTTTCATCACGCGGAAAGAACAGAATACAAAATAGTTTTCCTTTCCTCAATCGGTCACTCTTTCCGCGAAGGGACGCACGCACTATCTTAATCCACCGTTTTCAGTTCTGAACGTCGTCACGCACTCCGTTCCAAAACTGAACGCTGCCATACATGTGACTCAGTTCGTTCTTTGTAATTGCATCGCGCTCTCCCACCCGTTTTCCCGCCTAAATGTGGCCGCGCGCATGGTTTCGTTTTGATTCGCAACAGTTCATTGTGCGCCAGATTCGAAGTGCCGCCCACATCGGCAATTTTATGCCGCGCGTATTTTCAGACTGATCAACTGTTCTAGTGTTTCGAGTGATTATCCTCATGTGTTTTCCTGTTGAGAAAATGTATGTGCGTGCGCGTATCCGTCTTTATCCTTTCTTTATGAATGAAAGCTTGAAAATTCATCTAGATTTTTCTTCCCGTTGATACAATTATTTAGGTGTGAAGTTCGGCGAACACCATGTCACAGAAGGTCCAGGAGGGCCAAATCAAAGTTGTCGTTCGTGTTCGACCTTTGATTCCTCGCGAAAAGGCAGAAAATGCTGTTGTGTACTGGACATGTGGATCACAAACTATTCGGCAGCAGCATCCACTCACAGGCCATGTGTCACAACCCTTCTTCTTCGGTATTTTTAATTTTAACTGACCTTGAAAAAATGAAATAGTTCAGTAGATTTGCAGAGCTTGTATCATTTACGATTTTTGAGTTTCACAAGTTTTTCTTCTGTACTTGATTCGTTTTTGTGTGAAGACCATGTGTTCGGCATGGAGGCCACTACGGCAGATATCTATGAAAGCGTTGGTGCTCCAATTATCGCTGACTTCATGAAGGGCTTCAACGGGACCATTTTTGCCTATGGGCAAACATCAAGCGGTAAAATTATTCGAATCAAAGTTTTACGATTTTTTGATGCGATCTGTCGTATTCTCAGGTAAGACGTATACGATGAATGGTTGCCCTGATGCCCCTGGATTCCTTAGAATGGTTGTGAACCAAATATTTGACACCATCGAAGAATCACCGCTGAGCGAATTCGTCCTACGGTATATTTTTGTTGATAATGTACCTCATCTGATACTTAATCGGGATTCTTTTTCCTACAGGGTTTCATACATGGAAATATACCGAGAGAACGTGTATGATCTTCTGAAGAATGCTCAAGTCCCTCTCAAGGTAGCCGAGAACGAAAGCAATGAAGTTATTGTGAAAAATCTCGAAGAACTTAATTGCCGACATCCAGATGAAATTTTTAGCCTCCTGCGTCGTGGCGAGCAGAATCGCACGTATGGAGAAACCGAGATGAACGAAAGAAGCTCAAGATCTCACACAATCTTCCGGATCATCGTGGAAAGTAACAAGGCTTCTGTGGATGAAGACGAGGTTGTGAATGTTTCACAATTGAATTTAGTGGATCTTGCTGGAAGTGAGAAAGCGTCACAGACTGGTGCGCAAGGAGATAGGTTTAAAGAAGGCTGCAATATTAATCGTTCCTTGTCAACTTTGGCGCTCGTAATCAAGCAGCTTTCTGAAAGTAGGTAAGTCAACAAATCTCAGGATTAAAAGAAAATCCTCCTCCATTCCTGGATTTTTTTCACTCAGAACCTCGAACAAAATTGGAAATCTTGTGGATTTTCTACAGCTCTATCTACCCTCATTGTAATGAGCGCACATTTATTTCATTTTTTGAACAGCCCATTTGTCAACTACCGTGACTGCAAGTTGACACGAATACTTCAAAATTCCCTCGGTGGGAATTCCTTGACTGCCATAATCTGTGCCGTCACTCCTGCTGCAGTTACGGAAACATTTTCGACTTTACAGTTCGCGAGTTTGGCTAAGAAGATCAGAAACAAGGCGCTAGTCAATGAAGTGGTGACGGATGAGGCACAGTTGAAGCGACAAAAAAAAGAAATCGCTTTCTTGCAAAAGCGTATTGCAGAAATGCAGCAGCAGTCGCAAGCTAAAGAAGTGGAGAAAGCTCGAGAGGAAAATGACGCGTTGAAGGAGAAGCTGAAGAAACTTCAAGAACTTGTGATTTGTTCTGCTCATTCTCCTCTTAGAGAAAGACCTCCAGTAATGTCATATTTTTCCAAGTTTTTTGAAATTTTTCTGAGTTCATATCTTCATTTATCAGGTGACGAAGAGGACAGCAAGACGCCATACAATGGCGATCCCATGTTTGGATCGGGTGGTGATTCAGCCTGCAAAATTGGAATTCAAAACTGGTGACCACCAGGCTCCTTTCGCCGTTAAATGTGAGAGACGAAAGTTTTAAAATACCAGTTGTAGAATTGTTTTTGTCCGTCCGAGTGCTCCAGTCCCAGTCCCAATGGAGGATAGTCTCAATATAGGAGCGAACGAAATCATTAGCTGTCTTGCATTTGTGTAGTATTTCTTATTTAAGTAAATGTGTTTGTTCTGGTCTGACGGGAAGCCGAGTAAGTGTACTTACACGTAGTTCTTAGCTGGTATTCGCTGGTTTATGCAGTAATGTTTACGTACAGTATTTGCAAACTCTTCAAGTGGAATCGTTAACATTGTTGACGTTAAGCTTGGCAAAGAGTGGACGATGTCCTTGAGTACTGGAATTTTTTTTTATCGTGTTTGAAGAATCTATACATGTCTTCTCGTTTCGTGTCATCTTTACCCTGACTTATTCAGAATACCCTGAACCGTATTTTTGCAGCATTCCCAATTTAGTTAATTTATGGAAACTTATAATTTTAGGTGATAACCTGAATTCGGCGTCTCCACTTCTGCCGAAACGAGTGGAGAATCTTAGAAACTTTACGCCCGTCAAGAACGGTCCTGGTGGCGACTCGACGCCAAATTTTCACACGCCTCGTCAGGAACTGCGTGAAACAAACCTTCGTCTTCGTACCGAAAACCTCAAGCTATCTTTGAATCAAGAATATCTGTCAGAGAGACTTCGTGAACTTGAAATCGAGCGCAAAAATGAAGAAGAACTCGCGGAAGAAGCCGTTTCTCTTGAAGCTCGTGTTGCTGAACTTCAGAATGAAAAGAACGACGCTGTCAAGTCAATCAAGGCTCAAATAGTCACATTCTTGCAACACAGTGACCTAGACAAGGAAAACATTCCCGTTGGTTTTCAGCATGTCATGAATCGCCTGCGGAAGTTTCTCGACTCCGACACGAGTGATCTGGAGAACCCTGGTGTGTCTAGTCTGAACGCGTCGATGGATCTTTTATCTGTGTGTGAACCACCTCAGAAGCTGTCAACCCCTTTGAAACCCGTATCACCCAGCTTTAGCAAAAAGATGTCGCAGCTTCTCTCAGAACGGGAAGAATTGATTCAGATTACGGAAGCTCTAGAAAAAATGCTGAAAGCAGAGACGCAAAAGGCTCAAACTCTTGAACAGGGAAATTCTCGGCTTGTATCTCGCCTGCAGGCCTTGGAAGAAAGCCATAAATTTTTAGAAGAACACATGATCAAACTCGAGAATGACAAGAAAGCAATGCGGGATTGCCTCGATAAAGAACGTAACCAGGTATCGTCGAAACACTTGCAGTCATTTCAAGAAATGTTCACGCAAGCCTCACAGATGATCACGAGGGAAGAAATCACGATTAACTCGAAGCTATCGAAACTGGAAGAAGATTTTTCCGCTTGTGAGCAAAAGACACGCGCCTTTTGTGAGCAAAAAAACCTGACTCTCAGTCTCGAAGATAAAATCAAAGCTCTTCAGTCCGACCTGGAAGAATCAACGCGTCGTGAGCAACTCTGGAAACGAACTTGCGGAGACATTTTCCTTCAAAGTCAGAAAATGGCAGAAGATTTCGAGTCTCGCCTCGCGAAGGAAGAGGAACGTGTAACAAATTTAACGCAGAACATTTCTGGAAAGAGTTCAAGCATCAGGAAACTTGTTCAGGAGCGTTCCTTGGCTCAGGATACCGCGGAAAGTCTGAAAAGCAGGAATGAAAATCTTCTCGCTGACGTCGACAGTCTGAAATGCAACAACGAAATTCTTCTTGCTGATATCGAAAGTCTCAGAAGAAATAATGAAATGCTTCTCGCTGATATGGGAAATCAAAAAAGTTGCGATGGCAGGCTTCTTGCTGATGTGGAAAATCTTAAAAGCAAGAATGAAATTCTTATTGCTGAAGTTGAAAGTATGAAAAGCAACAATGAAATGCTTCTCGCCGATGTAGAAAGTCGGAAGAATGAAAATCAAATGCTCCTCGAGGATATGAAAAGTCTGAAAAGCAACAACCAAATGCTTCTAGCCGATATAGAAAGTGGGAAGAATGAAAATCAAACGCTTTTCGAAGATATGGAAAGTCTGAAAAGGAGCAACGAAATGCTTCTTGCCGATTTGGAAAGTCGAAAAAATAACAATGAATCGCTACTCGCTGACTTGGAAAGTCGAAAAAATGAAAATGAATTGCTTCTCGCTGACGTGGAAAGTCTAAAAAACAATAACGAAATTCTTCTTGAAGATGTGAAAAGTCTGAAAAGCAACAATGAAATGCTTCTTGCTGATTTGGAAAGTCTAAAAAGCAGCAACCAAATGCTTCTTGCGGATGCCGAAATTCGGACAAATGACAATGAATTACTTCTTGCTGACGTGGAAAATCTGAAAAGCAGCAACGAAGTGCTTCTCGCGGATGTAGAAAGTCAAAAGAATGACAATCAAATGCTTCTGGAAGATTTAAAAAGTCTGCAAAGCAAGAATGAAGTGCTTCTTGCAGATGTGGAAAATCTGAATATCAGCAATGAAATGCTTCTTGCCACTGTGGAAGCTCGAAAGAATGACAACGAAGTGCTTCTCGCGAATGCGGAAATTCTGAAAAGCAAGAATGAGATGCTTATTGCTGACGTGAAGAGTCTAAAAGAACGTCTGGAGTCCGAGAAAGAACAAAACATTGTTGTCAAGGAAGCACTGCCGGTTTTCGCTGATTCTTCGTCCGCCAAGGAAATCTTGGGAGAGAGCACTTTGAATTACTCCGAAAGTCACGTCCTTCTTGGTGAGAAGCAATTGAGAATCATTTTTCTGATAGATGAGTCTATCTTTCGGCTCCAAGAATGTGTTTCAAAAGAATTTAAATACAGGAATTGATCTTTTCAAGATTTATTCAAGACATTGTAACGTTGAGAAAATGTCGAGAAACCTGCCAAAATATTGCTGTTCGCGGAGAAAATTTTTTTTAAGAAGTCATGTAAGCAAGCTTTGAAAATTGGCAATGGTGTGTTGATGTTAAACATATGCAATATTGATTTTTTTTTTCTTCAGAAACTCAAACTAAAGAACCTGCTCAGCAGGCAGACGGTAATGATGGATACTTCACACCCGAAGAAGAGGAAGATGTCAATTTTGACCAGGTTCTCGAAGAACCATCGAAAGATCCCTTACACATATCCAAAGCAAGTGCATTTTTGCTTGGGAACACACTTGCTGCTGGAGAAGTGAGTTTCTTGAGTATCGCGGAAAGTACAAGATTCGAGGCTAAAACTGCAACTGAGCGAATTAACATGGAGGAAGAGTTGGCGGGGAAGTTGAGGACTGTGAGTGAACAATTGGAAAAAGCCATAGAGGAGAAACGAGGGCTTGAAGATGCTCTGGACGATGCTGAAGAAAGGTGAGGGGACGACTAATATTTGTGCAACTGAAAAAAGTAAAAATAAATCGGGCCAAGCACTGGAGTTAACATTTTTTTCCCTTCTTGATGACCTGAACAGTTTTTTTTTACAACTCTTCCCTCTCGAAGTACGTATTCAACTAGAAAAAAGGGTGAATCTACTGTCTGGATCCTTTAATTATTTTCACCTTCGTTTTTGTGTGCACAGTATGCGTTTCTTTTTTCTCGCATGTGTAATCAGTCAAGTATGTTCCGCTTATCTATCGTATTTAACAGATACTATTTTGTCTGACGGCCTATGGGATTTTTTCGGGAGGATTAAGTTTTTTTTCTGTCCCTCCTCTAATTGAGCTTTAAATTTGAATTTCGTGTTCTTTTCTCAGGTGTGAATCGTATTTCAAGGAAATTCAGACGCTGAGGGTGCATTTGCTGGCTTCCAACGACGGGGGTCTGGCACCAGTGGAGTCGAATACAGCGGGTGTCCAGACATCTGTGCTGGAAACTCCGCTGAAAAAACAGGACGCTTCTTTTAATCGTCGTAGAAGCTGTATTGCCGCCTTGAATGACACCATCTCTGCGCTTAATAAAACCGCTGCTGTCGCTGGCATTCCTGGCGTATCTGTGCTGGATTTAGAAGAGAATCTAGCTTTTACGGAAGTGATCGCGTCTATGAAAAACGAGCTGCTGGAACTGCAGAGTCGTTTGGAGAAGGACGTTGAGGTTTGAATGCCCTCTTTTGTTCTTAATTGATAACCTCTCTGATTTTAAAAGCATGTGTAATTATGATATGAAGGCGCTTTGGCCGTCAGAACTAAAAATAGAATTTAAAAATGAGTAATACAGGTGGACTCTCTCCACGACGAAATTCAAGGAATCAGAAAAATGTCTGTTGTAGAGAACCCCTATAAAATGGGAGAGAGCCCTGTGGGGCTACAATAAAAAATCGTTTTATCAGTGGTTTTGTGGAAACCTGTGAAACATTTCAGAATGTCAACTTGATCGTTGCGAT
This sequence comes from Notodromas monacha, assembly GCA_905338405.1. Taxonomy (NCBI): domain Eukaryota; kingdom Metazoa; phylum Arthropoda; class Ostracoda; order Podocopida; family Cyprididae; genus Notodromas; species Notodromas monacha. The sequence goes on from CAJPEX010000267.1 coordinate 101,116, forward strand.
GAAAAGATCGGACATATTTTTTGCTTCAATTGGAAATTGAAAAAAAAAGTTTAACGAAATAACGTAATATTCTTGAACGTTTTACAGCTTCGTGAGGAGATGGAGATGCTCAGAAACCAACTGGCTGTGAAAACTGTGGAGGTGCAAGCGGTCATACGGGGAAACCTGGAAGTCACTGTGAAGCCTGACGAGACGACGAAACTTTTTGAGTACGACACTGTGCGGGAAACGGAGTCGGCAGAGGTTGTGTGGAGGATGCAGGAGGACGTGACTGGCGCGTGGTTTGGAGACCATGTTATGGCACGATTTGCGAGCCAGCTTGCTACCCTCAAGGCCCATGTCGAGGATGCCTTCAATGTGTGTCTCGAGTCCATTTTCTTTCTTTCTTTATAAAAATTAAAAAGGGAGCTTGGTGTATGGAAAATATTTGAGGTACATTTTCGAGGCCAGTGAGTGAAGCACTTTTTACCAATTTTTGATCTAGAGCTTCATTTTTACATAAAATGCGGATTTCAAATTGTTTGTTCTTGGTCAGAGGTGTTATATTTTACGTTGAATATTTTACAATATAGTGTTTTCAAATCGTGTGTAGATAGATCACGCTTGGTCAGAAATACACACGGTTTGAAAACATTCGAGGTATCTAATTTATTTGATACCAATTCAGCATTTTTGTCTTCTTGAAGTAGACTTTTCCAAATGTGAATGATCAGTGGTGTGTTCTAGTGATCATTAACGTAACTTGAAATTTACTGGTATTTTTCGTATTGCTCTGATTTTTAATGTCTCATTTGTGTCGTTTTGTGTTTTTCTAACAGAAACAACGGGATGCCGAATTTGATCGACTTACGAACATCATTTCAAAAGAAAATGCCAAGTTGGAAGCATCTGCAAATTCTTACCTCAAGCAAGTGGGTGAAGAAAAAGAGGACTTAGTCAAAGCCCTTGGTGCTGCAGAGGCAAAAAACAGCGCCTTGGTTTGTTGGATTTTTTTCTCAGAATTACAAATTAATCTTTTTGAAAAATGTTTTCCATTAAATCCTTCAGAATAAAAAATTTCGAAAAAAAATTTTTAAAATCCTTTCTTCTGCTTCACAGGTTGCCAAGTTTGAAGAAGAAAGAAGAGAACTCGCCCTGAAAACGAAGACTGAGATTGAGCAATTTTTACCGAAAATTAAGAGCTGCTACGAAACAGAGATCCGAGAACTCTTGGAGCAAGAATGGGCCGTAAAGCTTGCAGCGAGCGAGAAGAAAATAATTGCTTTACAGCAAGCAATAGATTCCTCAAATAACGAACTTTCGTAAGCACGTTTTTTAAAGTTGCCGTTATTTCTATACTGTACTTGGAACTTTGGCGTTTTTCAGGTCATTACATTCTATGGATCAAACAGCCGTGAAGAACCTTCAGGCCGAACTCGCATCGCTCCAGGAACACCTAGAGATCACTAATAAATCCCTGAAAGAAGCCGAGGAAAAGTGCTTGCTGTTAACCAATGATAAGAGTCATTACAGAGAATCTTTAGCTACTGCAGAATCCATTCGAACGCAGTTGGAAACCGACTTGTTGTCAGCAAACGAGGCCAGGGAGAAGACTGAAAATCGACTGGCTGAGATTGAGCATTTGCTGAAAAATGAACGTGACCTGGTTGAGAAACTGCTAGCAAAATTGGATCAGTCCGAAGCGAAAATTTCCACTGCGGAATGGAGAGAATCTGAGATCAAACAGCAATACAAAACTCTCAAGGATGAGATCCTCGCCGAGCGAGAGCAGGTTCGTTTTTCTTTGATTCTCACTTTAGTTCTCTTTCGCAAGTGACCGTCATGAATTTTTCAGCCTGGAGTTTGCTGAATTATTTTAAGCTGTGTGCCGCGTGCAGAACTTTGAATCCGATGAAATCTTCTGAGTTTTTGTAAAATATTTAATATGATCCCTGTCGTTCTCGTCCTGTAGAATGAGGTGGCCTGTAAAGAAATGCAAATACATTTCGCGGAAAAATCTGCCGAGCTGGAAAGTCTTCGCCAAGAAGCTGAGGCGCGGAAAGCGGAACTCCTCGTACGTCGGGAGGAAGATCAAGAAGCCTGTGCTGTCATGTTGAGCCAGACCGTGGCTGCAAGAACCGAAGAAGTCAGTCGTCTCACCGAACTTCTTATAAAACAAAAGAAAGAATCCACCGACGAAATCGCTGCCCTTGAGACGAAAAACGCTCATCTCAAAGAACGATGCGCTTCTTTGGAAACCCAGGGTGTGGAGCTCGACGAGATACAAAAGAGACTTGAACTGTCTCTGATTCAACTTCAACACAAAATTGAGGAATTGACTGACAGCAATGTGCAGTACAAAACTTCTTTGGCTGCTTCGGAAACGAAATTCGAGGCCCTGAAGACGGATCTCTTCCAGTTNGTAAAGAAATGCAAATACATTTCGCGGAAAAATCTGCCGAGCTGGAAAGTCTTCGCCAAGAAGCTGAGGCGCGGAAAGCGGAACTCCTCGTACGTCGGGAGGAAGATCAAGAAGCCTGTGCTGTCATGTTGAGCCAGACCGTGGCTGCAAGAACCGAAGAAGTCAGTCGTCTCACCGAACTTCTTATAAAACAAAAGAAAGAATCCACCGACGAAATCGCTGCCCTTGAGACGAAAAACGCTCATCTCAAAGAACGATGCGCTTCTTTGGAAACCCAGGGTGTGGAGCTCGACGAGATACAAAAGAGACTTGAACTGTCTCTGATTCAACTTCAACACAAAATTGAGGAATTGACTGACAGCAATGTGCAGTACAAAACTTCTTTGGCTGCTTCGGAAACGAAATTCGAGGCCCTGAAGACGGATCTCTTCCAGTTGGAACTTCGTCTCGCCGAGTCAACCCGTTTGGCACAGGAAATCCAGTTGAATCTGGACGAAGAAGTCACGCGGAACCAAGATCTTCAGGCTCTCCTTTCTTCCAGAGAAGACCAGATGGCATCGCTTGAGCTGAAAGTGGAAGCAGCCTGCTCGGAAGAAGTCAACCTGCGACAGCAGCTTGAAGAAAAGACCGAAGAAATCAGCATTATGAAAAATCTTGTGGAGTCGACGTTCAGGGCGCGAGGGGAATTGGACGAAGAACTGAGCCAATTACAAGCTATTTATTCCGATCTTCAAGCGCGTTTTGAAGCTCGTGAAGAAATGCTTGCGTTGAAAGAACAAGAAACTGCTGAACTCAAAAATCAAATTATGGAACTACAGCAAAATATTGACAAATTGGTTGAAGATTTGCGCAAGTCTGAGAGTTTGAAAGAAGAAGCCATGTCCAAGGAAGCTGCTGTGTTGAAGGCGTCCGTCAAAGATATCATGGCATTAAAAGAAGAAAAGCGACTTCTTGTCGGTTCCTTGGAAGAAAAGTAAATCTCGATATTCTCACGTGCAATTGCGTGAAATGTTCATTAATCATCTTAATTTTTCTTTTACAGGATTGAAATTGCGGAGAAGGCGACGGAACTTGCTAAGAGATTTGAGCAGGAGCGTGAAAGTCTCATCGTGGAGCTCAGGCAGAAAGAGCAACGCGTGAAAGAATTGGACGCCGAATGCGACGAGTTGGACAATGATTTGCAAAAGGCAAATGAAGTCAGAAAAGTATTGGCCATATCCGAAACTGCTTTACAAAAAACTGTAAAGGAGTTTGAACTTGATAAGAAAGCTCTGGAAAACACTGTCGTGGATCTAAAGGCTGAGATTGCGCGGCTGGAAGCAAGGTGAGTCTTCGGCTTGCATATTCAATCTTTGCTTCCCCGATCGTTTGGCAGATGTCGCCCGAATCCTAAGCCCGACTTAAAATGCCAGCAAAATTCAAACTGCAATTTATTTTAAAGCACGGGTTATGCAACATTTGCAATCGGGGCTGCTGGGAATTTTATTTCCAGTAATTTTTTAGGCTTTTTTAATTTCGTCTCGTAAATGCTTTCGGTCTTTCTGCAGAGTGAAAGAGTTGGATGAAGAGTGCGACCGTATCGACAACGATTTGCAAGCTGCGAATGAAGACCGAAAGCAGAAAGCGTTGGAGCTAGCTGGGCTCAAGTGTCATGCTGAAGAAAGATTGAAAGAGCCAGAACGATTGAAAGACCTGGAACAGAAGCTTGAAAATTTTCGGGCTGAAAATCGGTCGCTTTATCGCAAGATCTCCACCTTACAGGCTGCCAACGAACGTCAGGGCATTTCGGCTGGTGGTGGCCGAGCTGAATGGAAGGCATTACAGGACGAGAATGAGCGACTTCGAATGGAGCTTGTGAAAAAGAACCGAAACCTGAGATCTGCGGAGACTGAACTTGAAAATGTCCGTGCAGGTCGGGTCAGCGGTGTCACGAGTAGTGCTGGTGGATACAATCTTCGTTCGAGAAGAGAAGATTGATTGCTTGCTTGCTTGATTAATTAGTTAATGCGGTTCTTTTGCGTGCTTCCATGTGTCTCCTGTCTGTATTGATTCTTTTTGTACTGAAATCAACCTTTGGACGTATTTTTTCAAATTGCCTGTTATCTAAGGTCGGTATGATGTGTAACAAACCGAAGATTTGATATTGAAAATTAAAATAGGCGGTTCGACCGTAATAATTTGTCTTCTTTTTCTGAAGCGGGGGTTTTTTTTTCATACTCGCGATAATTCAGAAAAAGCGTAATATGAGTTCTTTATTCTATGGTGACTTTTTATCCTTATGAGTCAATTTTTGAATTACAGTACTTAGTAGGATCAAATTCAAATTATTTTGAATAGCAAAGAAGCGCTGAATTTCCGCTGTGAAGTTTGTGCCTCTGAGAAAAGCAAAAATCTATCGTTCCTGCGTGGTTTTTTACAGCATTCATTCTTTTTTGAGCTCACTTTTAGTTTAAAGGGAAAAATTACGAAAAGTATTTATAACATTTTTCCATTTAATTTTCATGATAGCTGGACTCAGTAAGACTGAGAATCCTTTGTTTTTCAGACTTTTCACATCATTGAAAAGTATTTTGTCTATTTCTCTATGCTGACCTTGCTTCTCAGACACTCGACTCTGTTCTGTGCGGTTTGTACAGATTGAATATTTGTGACAATTCTTTGTTAAGTGTCAAGTCAAAGTGAATCACTGTGCCTGGAAGAAGATGGTGATTTGGCATTGCCTCCAGAAGGATCTGTGACGATCCGATGAGCGACAACCATATTTGTAACCAGCTTCGTCGATGGGTGAGGAAAAAGTGTTTACTGTATATACCTAGGGTTTTCTTAAATAAGAGGTGCTAATTTTGCTTTGATGAGGTATTTTCGTTTTATGCTTCCTGTAGTAGGGCTGGTTTTGCATTGATGACGACCTGATTTTTAATGGGTTCTAATAAACCCCCAATGGATTTTTCATGTTTTGTACTTCATGTAAAATATAATTTTATAAGCGGGAAATGCTCTTGTACGTTGTGAAAAGAGAGAGAGAGAGATTCCACCTGTTTAATGTTGATAACAACAGGCTATAGTCTCAGGGTACGTAGCTAAATTTAACCCATCTTTGTACACTCGTTTTGAATTGCCTTTTTAAAATTCAAAAAATTATTCCTTCAGAAACTTTCATCTGTTTTCAATGGAGTGATAATGTGGTTATCGAGCGCTATACAGTAATCAGGAAAATTGGGTTTAGCCAGAAAATACTTGACATGCTTTGAACTGGATTTTTTTTACAGAATCATTTGATTTTATTCATGAGAAAAAAAAAACGAACGACGTCCCTTATCAAAAATTCTTCAGGGTTCCAAAAGACACCAGTTTCTTTGCTCAATCGCGCTCGGGGAATCCTTCAAATGCTTGTCAAGTTCCAAGGCTAGTTGCAAATAGTGGGATTGTACAACAAATGCAGAACTCTTTGGCTGTCGATCCCTCGTGAATATGCCTTTCCGGTTTCCAAATACCCGATTGACCTCTGTGGGCGATTGAAAAAAACATTTCGTAAAAATTCGATGAGAAATTACCGCTGAGGATGTGTATTAGTACAGTACCTTGTTGAGTCATGAAATCTGCGAAATTCCATATCATTTCACCCGCGAAGAATCCTTGATTTCGCAGATGTTTGAAGGCTTTGAAGTGTTCTTTGAATACCTCAATTTGATATTCCTCAGTGAATGCCACGCCTGGACCCTGTGAACGAAAATGCGTTTTCATTAATGGGATTAATTTTCATTGTCATAATTTTCTCAATTTTTATTTGCATCTTGTCAAAATAAAACTGTAACGAATTCATCTTACGGCATGCATTCCTGCTACTGCTCCTGCTCCATACTCGGCGACGATTATGGGTTTTTTGAATCGACTTCTCCATTTTGTGTATTCGTCAATGACACCCGATTGAATGAGTTCAGTATGTCCTGCTTGAATGTACCATCCGTAGTATCGATTCACACAAACTAAATCCATGTCCGGAACCTGATGAATTTCCAGATGAGAAAGTGAGGAGCGTGAAGAATCACCACGAGATGACGGGAAAAAATATTTAATTGATTGCCCCTGAAATTTTGTATGATTAAAACCTTTCTATCGTACTGCATTTTCTAAAAAGAAAAGGCTCAAAAAAGTCAAAATGAAGAAATCTAGGAAGTTCAATCATAATACAGTACTTACGACGACGTCCTTGTCAAAATCTTGATTGGTGACGATTGTCACTGCCCGTGTTGGATCCATCTCTCGAGTCAAAGTAGCGAGTTCTCTGTTTTTTTTTTTTTTTTTCAAATAATAAAAATCATTAACGCCTCATCACAGTCAAACTTCTGCCAAGTATTTTGGCGGTTTTAAGAGGTGGCGGAATTTCCAGATGTAGTGTGGCCACAAAAAAATCGAGACAAAATAGTTCATGAAATGTTCTCGGGGTAGAAAATAATAATGTATTCAGTCGTTTCATCTAAAAGAAAATCATGAGAGCATGTTCTGATAATGGGGAAAACCTTGCCAGTTAATAAGAAAAATGGATTGAGAAGATCGTGTTCAAGATGTGAAAAAACCTTAGCGGGACAAAATGAAAACATTCGAGGATGATTGAGGGAAGAAAATGAAGGTAGAAGGCGACTTGAGACAAGAAAAACTTCGGCAAATGACGGTATATTTATAGGTTTCCCAATCCCGTAAAGATTGAGCAGATTTATTTGTGTCAAAATCTTGGCAGAAATCGAGGGAGGGAGGGGTTCTACTGTACTTACGAAGTTTGATTTTTTTTATGTAAAAAAATTCACCTGAAGTATGGTTGTGACTCATTGATCGCAGTCTTGCATTCATTGCCCAATGACCACATGACCACACTAGGGTTGTTTTTGTCCCTTTGTATAAGTTCCGCAACCATCTGCTTGTGCACATCAAGTACGCTTGCATGGAAGTATCTTAGAGCCACAGCTGGTACTTCATCAATTATGACGATTCCGTATCTGTCCGCAGTTTGGACGATTTCCTCAGAGTAGGGGTAATGGGAAGTTCGGAAAGAGTTTGCGCCGACCCAGTGAAGGAGGTTGAAGTCTTTGATTATATATGGCCAATCGAGACCTTTTCCCCGAATCTGAAAGAAATGTGCAGCGCTTGAAAAAAAAATTGCGTTTATGAATGAGTTACGAATGAGAACTGACCGGATAATCTTCGTGTTTTCCGAAACCACGGAAGTAAAATGGCGAATTGTTGATGAAGAACTGATCAGAGTTCCATGACACAGTTCGGATGCCTACAGGCAACTCATATGAGTCCAGGAGGAGACCATCTGACTTCCTTTGCAAATTGAGCTGAAATCGAAATGTTCAATAATTATTCGGGGGAAATTTCATGAAGGAGATTGTATACGCATCCATAATAACAAAACAAAAACAGAAGTACATTTTGTCCTGGGAAGAATGTCTTCTCCAAAACTAACAGAATGCAAATGCAGTTTTGCCTTAAAAAAAACCCCTGTTGGTAAATTTGGTTTCAGTCCTGTCGGAATAATCTCAAGAACAATGTACAGGTGGACTCAACAACAAAATTCAAGGGAAATAATTGCTACAGTGAGAAAATGATTGTAGACAAGACTGTTGTAGAAAGAGTCCACTTGTATTATAGACCTCATTTTCAAATTTCTGAAGGCATTTACATTATTTTTCTGGGGACCCAGGAAAGAGAATATTAATGAAAAGAAAGTTGGTGACTGATTGGGCAAATAAAGTATCCCTTACCCTCAAGTTCAGCATCCTGTCAACTCATTTATCCAGTAGCTGAAGGACCATGACATAAAAATTGTACCTCTTTTTTTTCAGCAAACATGTTGGTTTCCTTAATTTAAAAACTCCTTGTCAAACATTTTTGTGGATCTCATATGAGTTAAATGTAAAAGAGGGTTGACTGATGCATAATAAGTTCTAATACACCGTAGAATGATGTGCAATTGTACATACCGTACACTTATTGCCACTCGGAACGAGTTGAATTCTACCATTGTTATCAGCTGTGCTGAATTGCTCCACTTTTTCCTCGCCCCTTGCCACGCTCATTAAAGCGTGACCGCCGCGCATGCGCGGGCAACTCTGTTTCCTCTCCCCTCAGGCTCATTAACTATGGCCGTCGGCGGTCCATTGCTGTATAATCTAATGGTGAAACGCTGTTGCGGAATACTTTCGTCTCTGTCGCATACTTTCTTTACTTCCTTTAAAGTCGAGGCTAAAGTCTGATCATTGACCCTGCTCTGTCTGGTTTTCAACGGAGTTAATAAAAGCGCGGACTAGATACTAAATCCAGCAGTGGATATTTCCCTCTGGAGAGAAGCAGAGTCCGGATAGGAGTGTATGTTATACATACTTGTCAAAAGTCCAATAAACACTTGAACTGAGAATATCGGTGTTTCATTGCTTTCTAATACGATTGTCTAAGTACTTAATGTACTTGGTCTGAGACGCATCCGGTAAAAAGGAAGCGAATTAACTTAATTACGTCGACGCTGATAAGATCATCCTCATAAAGGTTGGCAATACCCAGGGTTTTAGCCTGTGAGCCGCAAAATCAATAAGCGTACGACAACATATTCAAACCCCTCTCAAGATCTAAACCGTCAACCCTGACAGTTACTCTCCTGACCACTCCATCTTTCGAAGAATTAACATCAGTTATTTTCCCAACCTTCCAATTATTGTTAAACAAATTTTCCTTTCTGTCATCTACCAAGACTACATATCCCACTTTAAGTTGGGTCAGATGTCCTTTTCAAGTCCTACCTTCAGAATTCAATGCTGTCATATAAGAGGATCTCCATATCCTACAAAACATCTTTTCCTTTTCTAAAATTTTCTTTAACAAAATTAAATTTGACCCTTCCAACTCCAATGGTTTTGTGCAAGCATTAGAGGGCATTAGAATCATTTTGGGCATTAGAATTACGTTACTTTCATCCATTGCCAAAGGCCTTTTGTTCAAGATAGACTCTACTTTTTTTAAGTATGTATCATACACCTCATAACCCCAATTATTCCCACTATCCAAACATTTATGCAAATGCTTTTTAACTTCTCAAATTAACCTTTCGCAAGATCCACCCCAATGAGGAGATCCAGGGGGATTGGTTTTAAATTCAATCCTCCAATTTCTAGCACAAGCTTCCCCTATTGCAGCTATGTCAAACTTCTCTATTTCTTTTGCCCCTCCAATGAAAGACAGACCGCAGTCACTATAAATGAACTGGGGTCTTCCTCTTCTGGAAATAAATCTAGACAAACCCATAATAAATTTTTCGGTGCTTAATCCCAAACATGCCTCAAGGTGAACAGCCCTTGTTAGACACATAAATAACATTCCCCAAGATTTTGTACCCCCTTTACCTTCATAGGGCCCAAAATAATCCATCCTGCATTGACTAAAAGGGGCATGCCCTTCAGCCAATGGATTAATGTGGATTGGAGCTTTCACCGTGCCAACAACAATTGGATTGAGTTCACAACATATTTTGCACCTAAATAATTCTTTTTGAATTGCCCGAGCCATACTATTGATTAAAAACCTTTTTCTTAAAATTGAATGAACAATCTTAGCTCCTGCATGGGCATTTGAATAATGGGCATCTCTGATAAGGAATGAGTTAAAGGAGAAGCTTTGGGTAAAATGATAGGGAACTTTTCCTCTTCAGATAAACCCTCTGCATACTCTAACCTCCCTTTATTTCTTAATATTCCATCATTATCCAACCAAATAATCCATTGAGCAAGAGGTCCTCTGGATATTGAAGCTCTCCCCCCGTTAGACTTTGCAATTTTAATTTCTCTCTGAAAATGCAAATTCTGAGCAGCTTTAATTAATTCTAACTCCTTTGCTTGAATGATTCCCAAATCCTTTGCATCCCCTTCAGAGAATACTTCAGAGAATCTATTGAGATTCTTGTAAGGATCTTCTTCCTCGAAAATTACAAAATTTGTTTCATCACTGGGTCCCTTTAATTCAATTTGAATTTCTATGTTACATGGTTTTGTAGGCAACTCTTTGTAATCCTTTTTCAAGAAGTTTGGACCATAAAACCAAAATTCTCTGTTCAACTCAAATTCTTCAGGAGAAAGACCTCTACTATTTAAATCAGCGGGATTAAATCTCGTGGGAACATGACGAACCTCAATCCTTAGCTTATCTAGATTGGCTCTCTCTAAAAACTCCTGGATCTCTCCAACTCTATTTGCTACGAAGGTAACGTATTTAGAAGCTGGATTATTCAACCATCCCAAAACAACCATAGAGTCTGTCCATAAGAATACCTTCGAAAACTGCAGATCCCCATGCTCTTTAATAATCATTTCTAGCATACCTTTCCCAATCAAGTTCCCCTGCAACTCCAGTCTTGGAATAGATATCAGTTGAGTTGGATCAACTCTTGATTTAGCAAAATTGAACCAAGCTTCCCTTCCTTGCCTAAGATAGGCTACTGTCCCATAACCCTTTTTGGAAGCATCTGAAAAGATGTGCAATTCCAATGGCAAAGATGTGTCCAATTCTAGCCATCTTGGAACCTCCCAGGTTTTCATGGCCAAAATACCCTTCATCCATCTTTCACATTCAATTTGCAAATCTTGATCCATTTCTATTTTCCAATTTCTGCATGGAATCCATACTTTTTGCATCAAAAGTTTACCTAAAAAAGTAAAAGGCCCCAAAAAAACGAATTGGATCAAACAATGATGCCAAAATTGACAAGAATTGCGCTACCGTTAATCCTGCACCTTCCTGATTAATTGACCTATCTTCATTTATGGCCTTTCTACTCAAAAACCCAAAATTATCATTACTTGGGCTCCATAATAATCCAAAAGCCTTAGAAAGCTTTTTGCCCTGAGTACCCATTGATTCTTCCCCACTAATTTTGGTAACCTCTTCGGCCTGTCTCTCTAAGGGAATATCATCCAGAACACCACTAACATTACACTTCCATTTGCTGAGGATAAAACCATATTTTGCCAATGCTATGTCTACTTTTCCAACCATAGGTTTAGCTTCCTCAACATTATCAAAACCAAGAAAAACATCATCAACATACCTACATCTATCTGTGATCTGTCTGCATTTTGGATCATCCTTACCCTTGAGTTTGCCAATGTGCCTAATACAAAAGTTGGCAACAGCAGGTGAGCAGGTGGCGCCAAAAATGTGACAATTACTAACAAACCACCTGTCCCCCTTTTCTGGGTCTCTAAACATAAACATTAACTCAGACCAATCTTCTAAATTCACCTCATTTTGAGGGAACATCTGAATCACGTCAGCGTTTACCACTATTTTCTTTGTTCTGAACCTCATAAGTAAACCTGCGACTGTTGGCAGAGTCTGAGGACCCTTCCTTAAGTTTGAGTTCAAAGATTCACCTCCATTAATGGCGGCTGCATGGAGAACCCTCCTAGGTTTTTCTGGCTTATCGGGGTGGGTTACTATCATCCAAGGTAGCACCCAGTGATCCCCAGCCAACATCTCATCTCTTTCTGCAAACAATATTTTGCTGATATAACTTTTAATAATGCCCCCATCAAAACCCTTCTGCACAGCTTCAAGTGATAGAGGATTTTTCTTCAACCGTATTGCGGCTGTTGATGCTCTACACTCAGCTTGGCAAATGGACTCTGGTAAATTAACTTTAGTCTTCCAAAGCATTGGCAATCTAAATCTACCATTCAATACTTTGATGCTTTTCTCCATTTCAAGTAACTCTTTAGCCTCATCATATGCAAGGCCATCAGGTCTAGTCTTAACACCAACATCCTCTATGGAATTAAACCTTTTAAATTCTCTCAAGAGTTGTTTTTCAACCTCCCACAAAGAGTTGTAAGGCTCAATTCTATCTAAACCTGTTTCAGAATCAATGCAGCCTGCTACAGTCCACCTGAGTGGCGTATATAGTAGGCCAGCACCTGATTTTCCCTTTTTACTGTTCCAGGGATGGCCATCATTAATTCTTCCAAGTCCGTGCTAATAATTACCTGGGCATTTCCACTTATTTTACCCACCAATTTGACCTCTGAAAATTCAGGATTCTTAATAACCCAAGTGGCCCAATCAAAAGTTACAGCAGGGGTCTCGAGTTCTTTAACTGATGCAGCTCCCCAAACCTGGAACCAGTATTTCTCACCAGCTCCCTTAAGATCAAAAGGCACTTGTTGCATTACTTGTCTTTTAATCCCATGTGCTGTTTGAAGACATACAGCTCCAACCTTTTCAAATTCCAAACCTAATTCTAGAGCTATCTCTTCTTTAATTGTAGTCCTCCCACACCCTGTGTCTAATAAAGCAGTAACTTGTTTTTCCCCTTTGGGTCCTCTTACATCCAGCGCAATTAATTGGAAAGTGTATTTGGTATCAAACAGACTGTTCAGCCGATCAACAGCAGCCATATAAGGGGCTACCATTGAGCTGCCAACACCATCAACTGAAGAGGCATAATTCATCTCAATTACGGACATTTTTTGTTCAGGAACTGCAATTGTCTTTCTGACATAAGGGGCTCCATGGAGAAGTGGATGATGCCAGTAGACACACCCTTCCTCAGGACACCTCTGCCGTTTAAGACAGGATCCTCTACGATGGGATCCCAGACATTGAAAACATACATGCAGTTCTTGGGCTTTACACATTCAATCTTCTACCTTTAATTTTTCAAAAATGCCGCATTTCTATAATTAGTGCCCTTGTTTGCACAAAGGACCAATGATTTCCCTACAAGGGCTTCCGTTCTTACGAGGACTTTCAGACACAGTTTGAACTACATTCTGCTCCTCACATGATGCAAATTTATTTTCTGAAGCAGGTTGTACTTTCTTTCATAATTCATCTTTGGTCTTAATCTCATCGCGCAATTTAAATCCAGATAAGCGCAATTTATGAGTTATTCGGGCAACAAAATCTAAAAGCATTTTCATTTTTTCTTTACTGGTGAGTTCATCATCTATATCCATAGTTTTGTCTATCCAAACTAGACAAACATCTTCTGGCAACTTGGTCACCAGAAGGTCAACCATGATGCCAAAAGCACCATCATCTTTAGCTTGTCCATACATATTATAGATGTTACCCATCAGCGCAGAAAACTCATCCCAGTCTTTTGAATTCATTTCCCTCAAAACCTTGAAAGAATTTACCCTGGTTATCAGCTCAGAATTCCTGATTGCTCGACAATCATATTGCTTATCTAAGATTTTTGAAGCTTCATACACTGCCCTCTCACTGCTCCGCAAGCAATTGAGAGCACTGAGTGCTTCTCCAGATAAGGAAGACTTTAATCGCGTGAATTGATTAATGTTAGATAGCTTGGGGTGATCTAAGATATTATTAATAAAGTAATCTTTCCACTCCAAGTATTCCAATATTTTACCATTGAATTTCTTACGTTCCATTATCGGATCATACCAATTCTCCCCTGTATCTTTATTCTTAATAGTTTCAAGAACAGTTTTGTTGGTTTTCTCTATTGAGACTGCCATTTTTCCAACAAGCATGGCCAGTCTTTCAAGTTGAGATCCCCCTATATGATACATTTCCTTTTTCCCTTCCCCAGGGAAGCATTGATGAAATGAGTCTTCTGACCTTTCTTCATCCCCAAAATCAGGAAGGGATCCCTTAGATCCCTCTATTGCTCCCACAGGGTCACGCAAAGGTAAACCAAATTCTGCAGGCCTCTGGAAACAGTTCTTTAAATTAAAACCTTCTACCTGTTCCAGGGCTGCTCTAGCAACATCAATCTGATCTTGGCCTTGACCAGCAAACAAGGCTAGGTCTTTAAGTTCTTCATCATTGTCAACAGAGCAATTCCAGTAGCTATTATCAAACTGAACTTCTGCATCCCCAACAACCCTCAGGAGTTGCCTTTTTAACACAGCATCATGGGGTCTTTTAACAAAATCATCCATTTTCCTAATTAATAGTTCTAACATAGCTTCCATTATGGGACATACTCTAGCATGACCACCTGACAATACTGAGGACCCTACATCTGAACCTGGTGCTTTGTTAGTGCCTAACCCAACAATACTATTTGGCGTTTCCATAAAAAAGCACATAGGTTCTACATTACTATTTTCTACCTCAATATGGCCAGTTTTACCAACATTAGCCACTTCAGCCTGCTGCACTTTCCCTTCTGGACTAGTCTGAACAGTTTTGGTACTAAGGATGACTTTATTTTTCAGAAGTTCTTCTTTAAGCTTTTTCCATGCTTCTAATAACTTAAAGTCCGGATGGTCAACATCTTTGGTATTTTCAATCTCTACTATCTTAATGTCCCCATGCTCTACCCAGGAATTAATCCTTAATATGAACTTTAAGCTTTTACTGGGATCACTATGCAACTCACCTTGCAAAAAAGCCTGAATCGTTTCTTGCAGGTCCTTGCATTTCCCGATGATTGTTTCCAGACGGCACTGTTGTTTCCGGGACTGTCCTCCAACATTCTTTTTTGCAGCCTGGTCAGTTTTCCTGAGGCTTTCACCTTCCGACGCCACGTCCGACTTGACGTGGTCAGTCTGCGACATCCTTTATGTTCTCTGACGGGACGGGACGCTTACTTTCTCTTTTTCGACAGGACGCAACACTGCGTTCTCTTTCACAACACCAGTTTGTCACCAACAGGTTCACCTGCTGACTGTTGAACCCAATCCGGTTCCGAAGGACCATGAAAGAATTATATACTTTCTTCCAAACACTGGTTGGGGCTTTGACCCGGTTTTGTCCGGAGCCCTACACTCCCAGATGGGTGCAACAGTTGCACAGAGGAAGGGTGCAATGAATGACCTGTTTTAAGAACCTTGGCCAACAGCAATCTGCAACAACTTTGACTCTGACTTGGTTGGTGGACAAATTGACCAGCTCCAAGTAGGTATACCATCACAAGATTGAACCAACACAAAATAGTGATAACTCGATGTTGTTAATAAGACAAAAATGTGTAAGAAAGCTTTGAGCTTCTGGTTCTAGAAAAGCAGAACACAGAAGCATCAGAACACTGATCAAAATAAAAGGATAAAAACAACTGGGTAAATCACTTCACAAACACACACCACCCTCCTAGCTTAGGTGAAGGTTGCATTATGATCCCACTATTAATTCTGGAATTTTGGTAAAATCATGGTGACTTTCTATAGTTTTCACTTTTGACCACCTTTGAAAGATGCTAACTGTCCAGACTACAGAAGTGAAACCTACAAATAAATTAAATAAGCTAGAGCAAGCAGAAACAACTCCTGGCCACTAGATTAACCCTCTGGCCAAGTTGGAACTAAGTCAAAACTTAAGAAAGCTTGGACAAAGCAGGAAACAAGAATGCGTTTTTGAACCATTATTCCACAGAGGAGCTATTCAGCTCCAAGTGGGCAAACGTTCAAAGAAAGAATAGCACCAGGAAATTTTACTCAAGAAAGATGCTTTTTAATTTAGATCTTGAATTTCAAATTGCTTTTATAGATCCCCCTTTGCAATTTCTTACAGTCAATGATAGCATGTAATTTTTGTAAAGCATCACTTCCAATGATCCCTTCACAATCCAGGTTGTTGTAGGTCAATGATGATAAAGTTGAGAGGAACTGGATTAGCCAGATATATTTCTGCAGTCAATTCTCCTTGAATATTGACTTTGTTTCCTTCCAAGGTTGATATAGTTGTAGAAGTTGAAACAGGATAAATGGAAGAGTTGAGGATTGTTGAAGATAATATAGATACTTTGGCTCCTGTATCTACCAGAAATTTCACTGGTAAATTAGTGAAGGATGTATTCAGGAAGATGACAGGTTTTTCTGGGGCATTGGTTTAGAAATACCGGTCAGCACTCATTTCCCGAGTCTGACACATCTTCTCCTGCAAACACTATTTCTTATTCTTCTTCTTCTACAGACACAATATTTCTCTCTGTAACATGATTGATTTGCTTTTCTTGTGTAAAACCATAGGGCATGTATTGTCCTTGTGGACAATTCTCATTTGATTTCTTGTAGGAACTTCTTCCTTGAGGACTTTTGCTTCTGAATCTTCTATGTGGGCTTTTAGAAGAAGATCTGGTGTTATTTTGGCTTCTTCTTTGTATGGGAGTAGAGGGTCTTCTTGGTCTTCCAGCAGGGGATCTTCCTCTGGTATGATCCTTCCCATAAGCTGTTGGTCTATCATTGAATCCCACATGTTTTCTTTCATGTTGGTCATGTCTTCTGGTGTTGTGATAACAGTCTTTTTGTAAATGACCAATTTTTCCACAGGTAAAACAAGTCTGGGTTTCCTTCTCTTGGTTGTGGTTGCTGGTGGAAAAATTAATTTGCTGGATCCCTTTCTTTAGATGATGCATTTTGTAGTCATCTGATCCTCTGGCTTTGAAATTAATTCTTCCACATTGATAGCAACTTCAATTGCATGTTCCAGAGTGGCAGGAAACAGAGGAAATCTTGCATAAATAGATTTTTGTAGTCCTTGCATAAAGGCTTCTAGCATTTGGTTGTTCAGCATTTTCTTGACTCCTTGCAATTCAATTAGTTTTTCTCAATAAAGAGGATTGGTGGTAATAGCAGGCTCATCTCCTTCTCTCCTGATCACCTTCAACTCACTTGGTAATTCTCCAAGCATTTGGTTTCCAATTCTTTTGATGCAAGATGCATAATCTTGTACTCTCTCATTTGCTCCTTGCATGATACATTTCAGTTCTTTTGTTCCATTGCTGATAGCTGCTTTTTGGTAGGTATATTGCAATTCTTGTGAAACATATCTGTAGTCCTTTTCAAAAATTCCAGATATGCCCAAAAGATGAACTTTGGCGGGTCCTTGGCTTTTTTGAAGTAGGAAGGTTTTTAAATTACTATCAGATAAATTACAATCAGCCAATGCTAGTTTGAAGATGGTCCACCATTCAAACCAGCTCTGTTTTTTGTCTCCAAAGAATGGAGGAATGTTGTTCAATATGGTATTGGTGGCTTGTAAATTTGCACTTTGTCCTTCTTCTCTTCTTGTTTTCATCTGGAAAAAGAGTGCTTCTGCAGCGCTTAGTCTTTGTAGTTGGTCAATGGATAAGTTGTTTTTGAGGTAGGCTTCTTTGATGCCTATCATTTCGTTGAGTTCTCTTCTCTTATTTTCAGCTTTGTTGTTGTTTAGCTGAGCCAATATTCTTGTTTATACGCCTTCCACTAAGGCTGCTGATTCTTGCATTGCTTGGACACTCGGTTTGAGGTCCTTGAATATTTCTGTCCAAAATTGTTTGGATTTCTCATGAGCTTTTTGTAGATTGGTTGGAGTAATTTTTCTAGCTTGCGTTGTTTCTGGTGAAGCAAGCTCATTTTGTACAGCTTCCAGCTGTTGGCTATATTGATTGATTTTCCATTCAGCCTTCTGCACCTGTTGGTTAACTGGCAGGCAAGCAAACTCACTAAATTCATCATTTGCGTCAGTCATTTTTAGTGACTGATTTCAAATGGGATTTGGGTCCTTTTCTCTTTCAAAATATTTGCAAAAACAAGATTAAAAAATTCAATATCTCTTTTTCCCTCTTCACTCAAGTTTTTTTGTTCTCCTAAGAAATCTTTCCTAGAGATGCGGAGATTTTTAAATCACTCCACCCATTGCTATAGTCTTTTCCTAAGCTCTCTGAGACGTCTCTCAGGGCTGTTCAAAATTTCTAGCCTTTTCCTGGCTTTCTCTCAAAATCAATCACAATTTTCCAATAACCAAGTTCTTTTGTTTCTCAGTATAAAGAGGATATATTTCTTTGTCTTCAAAAAATTGAGTACAATAATTTCAATACACTTCTGGGTTTCTGTTCACCCTTCCTGTGTGCAGAATCAGAAATTTGATGGATTCTAGCACTTTTTCAGGGGTTATCCTTGGCACACAACCCTCCGGATCTTGACCTAGAGGTCAAAGTTTCTTCCAACTTATAAACCTGAAGGAGATGCACTTCCAGACCTTAATGGATGAGGTCCTCTTGGGCTGGGTAAATTCAGGTCCTGCTGATTTCTTTTTTCTTGAGTTTCACTTACTTAGATAAAATATCCTAGCTTGAGCACTCAAGTTGCTGTTAATTTTGGCTTTTAATTCAGCGACCTCTACCAATTAGATAGGTGGACACAGGAAGGTGTTGGGGGATCTATCTTGGGTTGGGGTACGCAAGGATCTTTTGGATACGATTAACTCACAATTTGTGTATCACTTGCTGGTGATACTTGCGTTTTTCTGGAGGGGTTTTTGCCATGGATTTTTGGTGGAGATCCTTGGTTGGATCTGATCTAGCTTGTTTGCATGATATACGTGGAGAGGAGACGTTGTGGCGCACTTGCTCTCGGGGATGCAATTCAATTGATTCACTTGGTCAAAAATACACACTTTTTGTACAATATCTGTTCATAAACTAACTTTTAAATTTGCACTTGTATACTATTGTAGAGTAGAGGGAAACTCACCCAACACAAAAAGAAAATTTAAAAGGTCAAGTCAAATCAACAAAAGTAAAAGACTACCAACTGCGCCAATTTGTTGTTTGTAGACCGAGGTAAATAAAAATTATGAGTTTGAAATAAATTATATCTTCAATATATTTTCAAGTCACGAATATTCAGTTTTACAATCACACAAAATATATAAAGATATGGAGATGCAAAGAGAGTCTTGCTAAATCATTATGCAAGTCTCTCTGAGAAATAACTGTGAACAACTCTAGATTAATTCTGAGAAAAAATATGCAGCAAAGAAGATATATATATACCTTCTGGCAATGCACAGTATATGGGCAAGATATTCCCCTAGATTGAGGAACTGCGGGTTCCTTGAACACTAATGAATATATATACATCTGGGTATATATATGAATACAAAATACATTTAATAAATACACTTGTGCCTTTGACAAGAGGGTTCTTCCTAAATTGGCAAGTTCTTCAGAAAGAGGAGGGTTGTATGTCACTGTCGACAAATAGCCAATTCTATTGAGGAAAAAAACATAAACGGGCATCACGCATTAATGCGGGCTGATGCAAGGGAGGGGATCCAAAACAAGAGGGAACAGCTGGAAGGAACCAAAAACCTTTTAGAAGAGATTTCAACCCAAATAAAGGAGAAGAAAAGAATACAGAGGGAAATCAGTTTCTGGGTTACACTCTGAAACATCTTAAAAACTTTGGCGCAATCCCTTGTTATTTTTACTTTATTTTGAACAACTATTCCATTGCTTGACATAACTGATGTTGCGGATCCAAATTGCGTGACATTTTCATCGCAAACTGTAGCTGGTGATAATGCGCAGAGATCAATACTTTCAAGACCCAAATTGTCCCGATCATTGCGACCAATGCTGGGGTTGGACACTTCACTTATGACTCCTTGAAGCTCAATGACCTCAGGTGTAGATGTCCTCACTTCCGCAGTTGGTACCTGAGAGTATAAAGTATATCAGAAAATAAAACCTTTCCTTGATATATATCATACTCACTTCCAAGTATTCATCCCGTCTTCTTTGACGTCTCGCATAACTTCTAACATAGTATATAATGAGCATTGAAGTAGCTCCAATAAACGTTCCCACTACCATCAAACTCATTACTATTACTCCGGAAATACCTGCCGTCACATGATCAAAAAATTGATCTGTCTTTGATTCTGATGTTGCATTGAATTGTATGTTTGTTGTATTATTTTTGTACAAATCTGGAGACTAAGTAGTAATGAGTGTAGATGTTGCTCTCATGGGAAATGTCATGATGTCATTAAGTGAGTGAGCTGTTACAGAAAAATCTACATCTGAAGCTGATGAAATCCGCTGCAACACCTCTGGTCATGGAGTGATAATCACAGCTGTTAATAAGCAGCACTAATCAGGATGGTTGCACTTTTGAAATAAAAAGAGAGCAAAAACGACACCATACGGTATCAAAGAAAAGAAAAAGCAAGCTTTTTCTTTTTTGTGCCAGGTGATTGTTATCAGCTGTGCTGAATTGCTCCACTTATTCCTCGCCCCTCACGCTCTGCTCATTAAAGCGTGACCGCCGCGCATGCACAGGCAACTTTGTTTCTGTTCCCCTGGCTCTAATTAACAATGGCCCTGACGGTGGTCCACTGCTGTATAATTTATAATGGTGAAACACTGTTGCGGAATACTTTCCGTCCTTTCCTATCCTTTCTTTACTTCTTCGGACAAGATGCTAATATCCAAGCAATGACCTCCCTATGTCTGGTTTTCCAGAGGTAATAAAAGCCCTTGCCAGATAGCAATTCCGGCAGAGGATATTTCCCTCTGAGAAGAAGCAGAGTCTGAGTTAGGAATGTATTGTATAGGTGTATGTCTGAGTCTCATTAAACACTTGTTTGTATAATCACTTGTGTTTGATTGAATACTTATAAATTACCTAAGTACCTAACGTACTTGGTTCGGGATGCGCCTGTTAAAAAGGGAGCAAATTAATAAATAAAACAACAACACTTAACTGATAATCCTCTTAAAGGTTGGTAATACTCAAGGTTTTAGCCTGTGAACCATAAAATCATAAGTGTACGTTAACACACCTTCGTGGTGCATCCTCTCTTTGAAAACCTGCTCATGCATGAGAACCCAAAAGGGCAGTCATGCATACTTCCCAATTAATAATATATGCGCATCTCGAAACAGTGTTTCAAGACTGATGCTTATCCAGCAATGCTAATCCAAGACTTCTCAGACATGCAAAGCACATGAATACAGTTTTGGTACTTTCTTCAACAAAGTTTTGAGAGCATTAAACTGTATAATATTTAACTCTTGCCCCCAAAATCTAGGACTCATAATTTGATATAAAAACCTAGGCCCAGCTCTAGACAAGCCAGTTGATCACCAATCCTCTGAAGGAGTCATAGTTCCATTAGACTTCCCTGTCAAGCATATTGCTTTGATTTGCAAGTGTGCAAAATCGGGTTTCAATAAACTTTTGTCTAAGAAAAGTCTGTCTGTTATTTTCTCAATAAAGTCTTGCGTCATCAGCAGAACATTCCTCCGCAACTAAGGAGTGAAGAACCTCAGAGTAGACAATCTTAATGGTCCCAATATTTTATCTTAGTTATTCTTCTAAAATATATATTGAAGCAAATTAGGATAACAACGCTTATAATACATATATATGTGCATATCTTATGTACACTTATGCAAAAACGTGGTCAGCCACCTATGTATTCAGTCTTTTGTACATATATGTATTTCCAAGAAAAAAAATTCATACTCTAGGCACAACTCAAATTTATTTGTCATTCCCTTTCTGATTCAACATCATCAAGAGGAATGTCAACCATCTCTACACTTTCAGTTCCAATAAACTCAACTGAACCCAAATTTTGAAAACCAAAACATCTACAAAAACAAAAAATCCCCTTCCAAAATAGATCTACTGAAAAGTAAAGACACAAACTGAAAAATTTTAAGAGACAAAAACAAGAGATGACCATAACAACCCCAAGCATTAACTCATAATGTAACTGATCAGGAATTTACGTGTATTGCAAAAATATTGAGTGGTGAAGCCCAGGAAGTTGAAACAACAATCCTTGGAGAAGTCTGCTTCAAAGCAAACGTGTGCGGAATTTTTTACCGGACTAAATATTTTCAAAAATTAAGCAGTAATTGGCGCGTCTTGGGACGCGCCTGCAAGCTGCAAACCATCCCCTCATGAAAAATAATAATAAAATGAACCCATCTCTGGGTAAATAACTCTTGCTGAAGAGTCAAATGACCCCTAAAAAACCGGAGATCAACCCCACCAGCAGCTGGTCGCTGCATGTACTCGTCAAAACCTAATATGCTGAACCATTTGTCGCGCTTCTTCAAAAAACATTTTCCCTGTAAAAGAACATGTTTTCCGGACCCTAAAAACAATTTGTCACCGTCTTCCAAAACATGCGCAGCCTTGTAAAAGCCCCGCCAATTCAAAAAACACCCGGTTTTTTGGGAAAACATCCCTCTTCAGACTTCTCAATTTTTTCGTCTCAAGAAATTACCAGCAGCTGGTGTTTTTCTGTTCCTCACACCCAGCTGCTGGGATACTCTGCAGGTACCATGCTCCCCCGCCCCTTCTCTAGAATAAAAACCCCAGATTTTTTGGCTGACAGTACAGTCCGAATTTTTACCTCGAAGCGTTACGTCGTGTCGGAGAAATCTTGTACTTTTGCCAAAACCTAACCTTTTGCGGAAATCAGAAAAACCTGTTGTGCATATTTCTCGGTTCGAAAACTGTTGTGAATATCTTTTGTACTATTTGTGTTTCTGTTTGCTGAAATTGTTTAACAAAGGGCTTGCGCTTGTTTGGGAGAGAATCCCTGGTCGGTTCGCACACCGGCCAATTGCTGTGTTGAAAATATTTCTCAGTTCGAAAACTGTTGTGAATATCTTTTGTACCTTTTGTGTTTCTGTTTGCTGAAATTGTTTAACAAAGGGCTTGCGCTTGTTTGGGAGAGAATCCCTGGTCGGTTCGCGCACCGGCCAATTGCTGTGTTGAATTCATTTATCCTGTCTTTGAAAATCTTCATCTAGATCTTGTTCGACAATTACAATTTCAAATCTTCCTTCACAAATTTAATTAAGCAATATTAAAACTTAAAACAAGGTGTATGGCTTCAAATATTTCCTCTCGTAAAGACCGTACAGTAGTAGAAAAATGTTACACAGATTGTTCTAAAAAATGTTTTCACGCAATTTTTAGATAAAAGGCTAACATTTCCAGTTAATTATTCTAAAAGGGAATTTATCCAAAGGTGCAGTTTGACAGGATTAACAACACAGGGTTAGAGACGGTTGAAATTTACAATTTACTGAATTCAAGTATTTTAAAGTCCAAATGTTGAATGGATGCACTATACTTTTTTCCTGTGATTTAAAAGATTAAAGATTTACTGTTCTGTATATTTATCCAATTCACGTTTTTTTTTCATCAGAGCTCCTTTTTATTGAGAAAAATACGTCATGCTTGTAAAAATTCCATATATAAAAGTTTAAAACATTTGAATGTACATGTGACGTTCGTTTTTCGTCGCTTTCTCTTTCGAGGGATATACAATACAATAAAATGAAGCTGACCACAACACACGGTTATTTTTCCTCGGTTCATCTCAATTTTTATCAATTACGATCTTAATTGGAAATTTTTTTTAAAAAGCAACATCATAATTTTTCAAAAGTCATCATCCGAGTTTTTCTTATTATTGTGAGTACTGTACCAAATATTCAACACGAAAGAAAGAGATAAACAAACGAAAAACTCTCGGAGTCTTGCAAAAATATTCGGCACAAATTCGAGCTGAAACGATTCGGAACAGCGACAAGCGAATGTAACCATCTTCAAACTCCTCCTGGACGTTACCTAGACTAGTTTTTTTCCCCTCATCACTTTCACACGTCCAGACGAGAAAAAAATAAGGAACAAATTCTCTCTTTCCTTCTGACTTTTCTTTATATTTTGCATTATTTTTTTGCTTCTCTTCTCGCTGATCAGGGAGACGAGCAACAGACCAGCGAAGAATCCGTCGCAAGAAAAATGCAGGTGCTGCCAATTATATAAACCCGCGACACAAACGCCGACTCCGACCTACTTTTGCCGCTGTCTCGTTTGTGTATATTTCCGGCTCTGGCATCCGGAGTGAGCAGGAAGTACAGCATGATGGAAAAAGAATGAGAAGAGGATCCCACCTGCTGCTCAATCAAATTCCGTCACACCCTGTTACCCCCAACACCGACGATGAGGCAGACTCAATTAATTGAAAGGCTACACACACATGCAAACAACAAATGAACAAGTTTCGAAGACTTTCCGCGTGATCGAAAGCATGGATGACTAAAGAGGACTTGAATAGACTAACTGTTCAAAAAATGAAAAATAGCAGTGTGATACATTCCTTTACACCAGCTGTTTCCCTGTCAAAGAGGAAAAGAGAATTAATCAAATGGCCAGATGGATGCAAAAAAAAGTACAAGTCCAAAAAAATGCCACACCATTGAAAGCATGGACAACAAAAGAGGTCATCTCTCTGTTTCACCTCTGAAGAATTGTTATAAACTACAACAAAATAAAGCAATGTTCGAAATCTACCCAAAACTTTGAAGATACGTGAAAAATTTGCTAATTAAGATAAGGTGTTTAAAAAAGCAAATTTTCCCAAAAAAGGAGGGAAATTCAAATGTCTAGTTGTACTGAACAATGAACAAGCAATGAACCCTCAATGAACCAGCAATGTACAAGCAATGTTCAAAGTGAATGTTGCTTGTACATTGCTTATTCATCAAGAGCTCATTGCAGGTTCATTGCTTGTTCATTGTTTAGGAAAATGAGACATTTGAATTGCCCTCCTTTTGGGGAACATTTGCTTTTTTAAACATCCTCCTATCTTGATAAGCAAACTTTACATATCTTTAAAGTTAGTGGGAAATTTTTAATATGTTTTTTAATAGTATATAACAATTCTTTAGAGTGGAATCAAGCTGCAAGAATAAGTTTGGTTCTGAATTTTTTTTACAGCAAATATTGAACATGCTGAAATTTTTCATTCATCAGCAGAATAGTTTTCAAGGAAAAATATTACCACTGTACAATTATTGCATCAAGGCAGATGCAGCCATGATTCTTGAATGATTGAAATGTAGGTGAGGTTTTGATCAAAAAAAATAAATTCATGAACTCCTTTTTTGCCACAAAAATATTGCACCTCATGATTTTCTGAATGATTATGGAAATACCTCATTTTAGTATGAGCAGCATACCTATTTACATTGGACCCAGCTTGTGAGTGCATAGCTAGATGTGAAGGTGACTGACTCTCACTCACATGGCCCCAGTTTGAAACCCAGGAGCACCATCAGGACAGTAGATTCAAAGCAAGGGAGCAGCAGCAGCAAAGAATATTGTTAACAGAAAGCACACAGATGAAGTAAAGAAGAGTGAGGAAAGAGTTTAACACAAAGAAGACAAAATAAAGAAGTAAATAGCAGCAGCGGATTGGGGAATTTTTTATATATTTTTACTGCTGTTGGACATTGGGGCAATGCCATTGGCATCAAGTTGGGGTTGTGTTTTAGCAATGGCAATTGGATGGGAGGCAATATTGCATTTTTATTATTGACTCTCATGCTCCATGGTTTCAACCCCATTGGCAACAGGTTCCAAGCCCATTTCAAAATGTCTTCTTCCAACATTTGGGGGCAAGGCATTGAGTGGAAACCAAGTTGACATTGCCACAACATTCTTGCCTTAATGTCATGGCAACAGATTGGGAATGTGATTTGGGACATCCCAATTCTTTGCTGGGTTCAGAATTTTAAAATTTTCAAATTTTTTTGTAAGGAAAAGCATTTGAAAGGATATTGCTCTTTTTCAGGGAACATGCAGTTACAAATTTATATTTGCTCTTCTTGATTGTGTAATTTCTTGTTTTTTAAGCTTAGGAAATGTAAGCAGGAAAGGTAAATAAGATAATTGTATGTAATGCATATTTTTATTTTTCTCCATGATTCAATGAAAATGAGTTGGAAATGTGGGAAGTTCTTCACATACACACATGTGAAGTGGAAGTTCTTCAAGGCATCCATTACCCATTCCTTGTAGAATCTGAGTCCTACACTCTCAAAGAACAATATACAGTATATGAATTTTTTATAACACATTTTTCAAAATAATGGATTTTTCTCAGGTCACCAGGCATTTGTTTAAAAAATTCTAGAATGAAATGGCTAAACACACCCACAAAAACAAGCATGTTTCTCACAAACAAAAGTATGGACAAAATGAGAGAATACTTGAATAGAAGAACAGTTTAGTACAGTGTTCCCCAACCTGTAGTCTGCCAAGTTTTTTTGCCAGTACACAGGAAAAATTCTGCTGCATATAATGTAGAAACAAGAGTACAAAAGAAGTCTGGTATCATTTTTTCTGAAATGTCAAACAGACCATGGCAGTGGAAATTATCTGATGAAAAAAGAAAAGTTGTTGGCGTTTCTCCTTGTAACATTTCAGACAAATTTTCACTTGCTGAAATGGATTATTTAAATTTTCAATTCAGAGAAACCTTTTTCCAAGCCCATCTTTTGAATTTTTTGAAGACATTCCACTATATACAGGTGGTACCTTGCAATTCTGCCTCCTGCAATTTGACCATACTAAACTTCAACAGTCAGATTTGCAGGGAAGTTGACTTCCATTTGACTTCTGACCAAGAATTTGACCTGGTTTGGCCTTTTTGTTGCATTTTTGTGCTATTTTATGTAACTTTACAAAAATCAAACCACTTTTCAATCCAACTGTAGTCCAGCAACATATTAGGCCTGAATTTCAAGGTGCAACCTGTATTTCTCTTTTTCATTTTTTCATTATACAGTACTTTTTTCAAAGATGCATAAGCTTCTTAAATGACTTACAGAACATAACAGTTTCAAGCAAAACCTTTGAGTCTGCGAACATTAAAAAAAAAAAACTTTGCTGGTCAGCAGAACATTTTTGGGAAAATTGTTGATCAGCAAAACCGTTCATGGAAATTCGCCGATCGGCAAGCCCAAAAAAGTTCGGGAACTCTGGAATATTTACCCACTTTTTTTCCAACCAGACGCAACTGAGAAAACAAATAACTAACCCTAATTATGGTGTACTCACCTAGATTGACGGTTTGTGGAAGTGATGTGCAGAAAGTGACGACGCAAAACAGTATGACCAGAACCGGGAAAAAGTTGCTTCCCCTGGAACTCGGAAGAAGGTCGAGTTTTAAGCCGAAAATCATGTTTCACCATCATATTTTTCCAACCATCATGAATGGAAAAACATAATCTCAAAATTAAGATTTCCCTGAAAAATAAGACGTACCTTTAATTTGATATTCGCCAAGAAATTCATAAACTCTTCTGATTCAAATAGTACACAGCGTTTTTGACACTCAATAAGCCTGTAATTCGCTGACTAATGAACAACATTTGTACACTGGAATACTATACATGCATACTAAATGGACAATTGAAAATACGGCATAGCACTCAATTATAATTGCCAACGAATAATTCGGCTTGATAGTATAATACGATAGTGCAATACAGTAATGGCAATGGTACATTCCCTCGATTGATTAATCGAAGTTGTTCAAATGTTCTCGCAGAATCACCATGATAAACTTTTGAACACTTCATCAAAACATTTTCACGAATTTCGGCAAAAAATTAATGCTATTCCTTTCATATATGTCACGAAGGTTTGTTGCGGGAGAAGATATTTATAAAAGTTGAAGAAAATATAACACAGAACTCGGTTGGGCTACAACC
>CAJPEX010000268.1:12679-128619 GCA_905338405.1 Notodromas monacha
AAAAACAAGGCCTTGTTTTAAGGAACATTTGCTTTTTTTGAACTCCCTTCTATCTTAATTAGGGAATTTTTTACAGCTCTTCAAAGTTTGAAGATTATTTTAGATTTTGCTTAATTTTTTCAGCAAAATTTACAGTTGTACTCAACAATGAATCAGCAATGTTCAAGTGAACATTGCAGGTACATTGTCTCAATAACTAAGACTTGAATTTCAAGGACATTTCAGTTTAAATTGGCAAAATTGATATTGTCTCCAATTATATTTCAATGTTTATATATGTGTACATTGCTAATGCGTTGGTACTGTGTTGTTCAATGATGCTCTGAATGGGGGTTGCATTTTATTGCCCACAAAACGTTGGGAGTACCATTCCAAAATGCACCAGCCCTGCATTCTGGAATGGTGCTCTCAACG
The DNA here is from genome assembly GCA_905338405.1 of Notodromas monacha. Lineage (NCBI taxonomy): Eukaryota > Metazoa > Arthropoda > Ostracoda > Podocopida > Cyprididae > Notodromas > Notodromas monacha. Next base: position 13,094 of record CAJPEX010000268.1, read on the forward strand.
AGGGGCGCATTTTTATTGCTCAGGAAACGTTGGGAGTCCGTTTGAAAACAATTCTCAGCATGGCTTCTTCTCCAGCTGTGTTCTGAATGGACTGCCAACGAGTCCTGGAACGCTTCCCTGAGAATGCCACAGCAGGTCGTTGGGCTCTGCTCCCCACCATTCTGAGAATGGGTTCCAGAACCCGTTGGCAGTCCATTTACTCAACGGTTCACAGCCCAACGCCCCCATTATTTGCTGGGTCTGAAGTAAAATGTTCCATTGAAATTCATCACCAGAATTAAACATGAAAATTTAAACCAACTTTATGCAACAAAAGAACCCTAGACATACTGTGGTGTGGTTTCATTTTTTTGGTTCCTTTTATAATTCCATGAACAAATATTTAAATCCTCCTCTGGTCTTCATCTCTGAAAAAAAAATCACACACTTCTAAAGCAGTGTTTTCCAACCTGTGGTCTGTGCATCAGTGCTGCTCTCTAGTGGTTTTTGTCAGTCTGCAGGAAACTATCTTCATCATAATACATTTATCAAAAGCAAGCAGCAATGAAGTTTGTTATTTTTCTCTGAAATTTCAAAAAGACATGTTCAGTTTGAGATTATCTGAAAAATATACTGTATTTACTCAAGTACCACATGCAACTTTTTTCTCAAATTTCAGAAGAAGAAAAAGGGGTGCGCATCATAAGCAGCAGGTACAAAATTTTCAAGAAGTTTTAGAAAGTTCTATGTGCATTATACTTAATCATAATGGAGACATTTGGAGAAAACGTGACAAGAAAACTTTTTTGTACTGAAAACGTTGAAAATTGGTCAGATTTTTGTTAAATTCATGTCTAAAGTCAAACTTTTTGTTTCTATTTTCAAAATTTTGTGGTTTTAGATTTACTAAAAATTGGGGGTGCAAGTCATACTCAGGGATAAGATTTTAGCCAAATTTCCAACTGAAAAAAACCCTGTGCGCGCCTTACTCAAGGGCATGTGGTACTCAAGTAAATACAGTAAGTTGGAATTCCTCCTAATAACACTTCAGATAAATTTTCATCTGCTGAAGTAAATTATTGTATTTCAATTTGTCATTCTGAGAAACCTTTCTCCAAACCCACCTCTCAAATTTTTGAAGACATTCCACAATCCACACTATATACAGGTGGTACCTCACATTTTAACCTCTTGCAATTTGACCATCCTGCAATTTGACAATTGAAATTGCTTGGAGGTTGACTTGCAATTTGACCTCTCTCCTTAAATTTGACCAGTTTCAGCCTATTTTCTAGTGCTTTTGTGCTGTTTTCCCTTGATTTTAATGGAGTGTCTTGCAATTTGACAATTTGGCAGTTGGAAGCAACAGCTTAGGGTTGAATTCAGGTGCACCACCTGTATCTGCTTCATTGTTTGTTGACTCAATTTTGGCAAAAAAAACAAAATTGTTATACTGTATCTGCTATAGAATCTTTCAAAGAAAATGTTTTTGAGTCTGCTATTAATCCGATGAAAATTTGCCAGTCTGCAGCAATTTATTTGTAAATTTTCCAGTCTGCAAAAAATTATATGGAAATTTGACAGTCTGTGTGCTCAAAAAGGTTGGGTAACTCTGATTTGAAGAACTCAGTTACATTTTTTGCTCTGTTTACTCATTCCAGAGATCCCAGAGGAAATTTGCCAGTCTCGAATCAAGGAAATGCAGATGTGTTGATCCTGGTTGGTGCATGAAGGGAAGTTTCCTTGGACAAACTTTCTTTCCCTGTGGCCTGGATATATAATGTATATACAGTGCAGTTATTGTAGTGTATGGTGTATATGTGTGTGTGATGTGAACTGGTTGGTGGGAAGGGAAAAGATGAAGCGTGATGATTCTGGAGGACAGAGCTGTTCCCTTGGCGCCGGAGATGATGAAGATGTTTCCTGATATCGACGTTATCCCTGTGCACCACCAGCACCCAGGACTCGCATCTCGACCACCAGCACACAGGGATGTCATTTATTCTTTCTTCTTCTTCTTCTTCTCGGTCTTCCACTGCCGATTTATGGTCTTCTTTGATGTACAGGGTGGACCAGAGGAAACTTCAGAGTGCAGTGAGGCCTTGTTCAACAAACCTCATCTGTTCCAGCAGCTATGGTTTGCACTACCTTCTTGAGGCACTTGTTCAGCACAATGTCCCATATACAGCTGATGGAATCTCTCTACAAAAAATCAAAGAACAAGAAAAAATTTGGTTTAGAGAGAATTTGGTTTCAGATAACCTCATGTGATCCCAAAAATAAATTGTTATACAGGTGGACTCTCTCTACAATGACATGCAAGGGGCAATGAAAAGAAATGTGCAGAGAATTTTGGTGTAGAGCAGTGTTCGCCATTCCATGGTCCACAGATTGGTGCTGATCCACAAAAGTTTAGTATCTTTATCTGAATTTTTTTGCAAGACAATTGCACTTAGAATTATCTCACAGAAAATCAAAAGTTGGCTTTTCTCCTATAATAACACTTCAGACAAATTTTCACGTGATGAAACAATTTATTTTAACTTTTCATCCTGAGTAATTTATGTTCAAGCCCACCTTTCAAATCCTTTGAAGACATTCCGCTATACCTGCTTCTTTGGCTCTGAACTTATTTTTTTTTTTTGCAAGAAAGCAGAAACTTTTTCAATACCTGCCATAAAGTATTTCAGGCAAAACTTTTTTGAGCGTGCACAAATGTTACAACACTCTACCAGTCCTCAGAACATTTTTTGAAAATTTGCTGGTCTGCAAAACATTTTATGGAAAAAAAGATTTTCCACAAAAAGGTTGGGGAACACTGTTGTAAAGAACTCCTATAGAACATTGTGAAAGAATGATGTGGGACCAAAACATATTTGATACAAAGAGAATTTTTCTGTAGATAGGATTGTTGTAGAGAGAGTCACCATTAAAAAAAATCTGTTGAGAGATGAGTCCATGCATATTAACCCGGAGATAATGACTAAATTGGTTCCAACACATGATAGAGATGAAGTGAAATAATAAAATTTTGCTGAAACAAATTTGAAAACAGCCAATAATGCATGTAGATAACATTAGTTACAAAAATTCAATTCCATTGACCATTATGAGCAAGAACAAATTGTAAGTTTGAACTAAATTCGAATTCATTTCAAATTTGAACATCATTCCAAATTTCGATTTTTTTAAACACTTGTTTTGGGACTTTCTGCATGATTAAAAAAAATTTGATTTGAGGTTCTTTCTCACAATTTCATCAAGCTATGGAAATTAAAACTACTTATGTACTCAAATTCCTTATTCACTATCCCTAAAATTTGGGTCAGAAAGTTGGGTGTGCATCATAATATATTTCTTGGGATAGAGAGAGAGAGGATGGTTGAAGTCAAATCCCCAAGGGGAAGAAACTAAACCCAGATAAATCATCAGTAGGCCTTCCTGGAACTGAAATTAGGTTTTCCTCTTTGCTGCCTCAGGGGGACTCAATTTAAGGAATTGAGAATATAAGAGGGGAAGTGGGGGAGGCATGGAAAGGGGATTATCAGGGGTTTCTCTGCTTGGTGACTCTGCTGGGGCCTCTATATTATGAAACTAATGAAATTTAATAAATGAATACATATTGTGGCTGGTCCAGAAGTACCTTCAGTCCCTTGAATTCAGGTTCTTTGGCAATTACACAGCTTAGGTCAATTAACTTTTTTGACCAATTTAGATCTTTTATTTACAGTTGAACCTTGCTAAGTTCAACTGTAACCTCCCTCCCTAAGTTGAATACCTCCATAATTGGAATTTTTCAAGTCCCCATTGTTGTCTGTTAAATAAAACAATCTTTGAATATATATATAAATCTTTTATTCACAACAACCAAGGGTTTGAACAATATTCAAAAAAAAATAACACACAAGTAGTTTTAAGAGAATCTTGTTAAATGTACACAAGGTTCTCTGAGATGTAACCATGGTCAACACTGGATTAAATCTGAGGAATATAAGGTTCCTGAGTAATATATATACCTTCTCAGGTATATAGGTTAACAGCAGTCTTTCACATTTTATTCATGAGTACTTGGACCTCATGAAGCAAACATCAAATATCCAGCACACAATAACAAGATACATATATATATATATATATATATATGCAAAACAGTCTTGGAGGATATTTACCTCTGAAATCCGTATTTCAGAGGTGCGGATGCGCGTGGGGCATTTGTCACTGTCAAAGGTGAGGGGGAGTTTTATATTCCTTTAAACAGAACAAAAGCGCGTCACGCTGCTAACGTGGGCTGGGTGACTTGAGAAGAGGAAATTCAAAACAAGGAAACAGATGCAGGGAGAAAACCTTGTACAATTCCTTGAAGCAAGCGCAAATTAAAAAGGAGATCCTCAAAACATATCCAAGCATTTCCTGGATAACACCATCATAATTCCTTCAGAAACAATGCATTGAAAATGCCTTCAAGTTGAAGACTTTTTCTTTAAATCTCTGTTAGTCAAGTTTTTGAGGCCTTTAGGCTATTATTTCATTGAAGCAGGAAAGAAAATAAGCAATAAATAATGGACTTGGATTTGCTTTGAAAGGATGTGATAGACTAAACTGTGCAAATGAATCTCTGTCTCCAAGTTCAGTGCCTGCCTTGTCCATCCATTCATTTTAGAAGCAAAATTTCAGGTCCAGAATATCATCATGTACAATCTAGTGCTATTCTTCAATCACATATGGAAACAATTTACAGTACTTACCTGTTCTTTAAGCTTGTTCACATATGCAGCAATCAATTTCTAAAGCTTTTGCAATCTATTTGAGGTTCAGGGCAGAAGAAAATAAGAGCTTCCTTGGCCTACAGGAAAAAAATGAAATGGTGGAGCTGAGGGAGATACTGTGGAGTTGGAATTGGAAACACAATATAAACGAATCATCTGAGAGTGGGGAGGACTCTTTTCCTATTGCAAAGTGTCCTGATCCTTTTGCACATGAACAAATATTGTACAGTATATGTTTTACTTTTTTTCTAACCAAGCTCAGCTTTCCGCATCAATGCTCCTCCAAATCTCCAGGGGTTCATTTTTCTTTATTTTCATTTTTATAATTTTATTTGTTTTGAATTTCAGCTGGTGTTGCAGTCTATACTAGTCAATGTACTGGGATATATTCCGATTTAGCCAAAATGCAGGAAGTTGAAAGAGTTTTGCAACAGAAGACTGCCTGGATAGTATACAAGATTTTATCTCTTATTTTATTATTCCAGAAATGCCTCTTCAGATCAATTCACTTTCCGCTACTAAATTTATTTGAAATTACTGTATTTGTTTGGTTGAAAAAAGTGGAAAAATGTTCTTAGTCAGAGTCTTTCCATTTAAATCATGCATATATAACCGCATGGGACCACAAAAAGTAGTATTCTGATCTTTGAATCAAATTATATACTGGATTATTCCAGCTTTAAAAAATAGGTTTGATGAACAAACATTTCATTTGCTACGCTTTTGAATAAAGTGATTATGGATAAACATTTATAATTAAACTGTCTTCATTTTACTACTTTCTCTGCCTATAAATCAATGCCTCACACTCTTGCATGAATTATTTTGTGCTGAATGGTAATTCAAGGAACCATTGACTTTTTAAAAACCTCCTGGTGCATTGCAAATTGAAATCAAATAAATTGAAATGTCACTGGCACAATTCGGACATCAGTGAAAAATAAAGGCTTTCCAATAGATAAGTGATCTGATATTAGGCAAAGTTTCTCATGAATAGAGCATTATAGAATATTTCAGCTCAAGTATCTTGTATAAAACTTGTCATTCATTGATTATGCAGTATTCAAAAACAAATTCAGCACTTTGATGCTACAGATAATTATTTTAAAATCCACGTTTTATCCTGAATATATTGAAATGAGGAAGTGGTGAAGTGCCAACACAAAATAAATTTGTATCTCAATTGGATTTTATTTTAGATGAATTTAGATTTATTTTATTTAAATGCCATGTTTTTTACAAAAACAAGACATGTGAAATTTGCTATGAAATCACATTTTCCAAAGAAAATTTCATTGGTTTTATTCAATCCATCTCTGGGATGATGTAAAATAAATTGTAAAATCTGGATAATATTCATGTTTTATCTTCAGCAGAATAGAATGTGGGCATGGTTTCTCAAAGTATACTATACACACACAATTTTTTTAATTGATTTGAACAGCAACCTTTATTTTCCACTTTTCAGCGTTACAATTAATAAAAAAAAAAGTCATTGTAGTTCTTTGCCAAAGCAAGGGGTCTGTAACGCGTTGCGGAATCACATTTTCTTGATGGGATTCCATTAAATTTTCGGTCACCCTGTAGATCGAGAGGAAACTATGACCCAATGAACCGTTGTTTCATTATCTCAGGGTGCCAGACCTGACCCCCACAGAATAGACAAATGGGGCCAGTCAGGAGCCACTGGACCATCTGCCAGACCATACAAACAACGACCAGAAAGAATGAATGAATATATACTTACAACAACAACAACAAAAAAGAAAAAGAGAGGTTTCCCGAATCCTTGTGTTTGTCCTCTTCCCCTCCATATATAGTTACGCAATGAAAGCGCATACAGAAAATAAAAAAACCCCTTAAGTATATACATATATAAATATATATATATACTAGTATATATTATATATACACGACCGAAGGGAAACCCCGGAGACAACTGTACCCCTCCTGTTGTGTTGTGTTATCACTTGGGTACAGTATACCCAAATATAGGCAATGACAAACGAGACACAACAAATGAACAAGGACGAAACGGCCAATATTTTCGCAAACATCGGCGTGGGATCCTTTATATACCCGGTAGTGACGGGGATCATATGGTGCTGGACGAGGGTTTTCTTTTTTTTCTTTCATATTTTTTATTATTTTTTGCCGCGCATTGCAAAACATTCTTCCTTTTGTTTCGCAGTTAAAAATTTCCGGGGGGTGGAAAAAAATGAGACGTGGTTGTTTTTCTTCATCAAATGGTTTTTGTATTGTTTTTTTTATTAAAGATGAAGGAGAAATGGGGTATTGTTATGTGATGAGAGGATTGCCTCTTGTCTGAGATGAAAACAAAACATGGACACGTGTTCACGAATATTTCCGAACCCCGAAATATCGGTTTCATCCTCTTCATGTTGTTTGTATATATGCCGCATGATTCATCCGAAAAAGTTTTATCCGAGAAACGTCCAAGTTTTCTTTTGGGTTTCTTGAAGCTGAAAACTGAAAGATTTGGTTATTAAAAAATTAATGCTTTTTTAATGAAAGATTTGGATGTTGGCTAATATTGGACAATTCTTGGTGAGGCAAGAATTGGTTCTATAAATGCCTAAATAAATTGGGAAATCAACACAATATTTTGTACTTTGAATGGGCCAAGAAAAATTCAAGACAAACTTCAAGTAATTATTAAATCATACTACTGTATAAAGAAGTTTTATGTTCATTCAACTAAACCTCATACAGAAACAAGCTGAAGACCTTGTGCTTTAAAATAATTTTTACATATATTTTGTTTTCAATGTCAGGGAATGAATGGGTGTACGCATACATGTCAGATGTCCAGTTGTATTTCGTGGATTGTACTTTCTTTTATTTTTGTCATCAATTTGTGCTCTGTTTCCTGCTCTGAAGTGATTAACCCTTGTGTTGGCAAAGTTGGACTATTTTTGCAAAATTTTGTGGCACCTCAGAGAGGTTTGGAAAAAAATGATAACAGGTGGTCAAGGGTGAAGTCAGGAAAAATCCTGATGCTTTTTTCTCTGAGCGCAGAAAAATTTTGCGGGCAAAAAAAAATTGGCAGTTAGGCTACAGGCTTTTTTTTGGATTGATCCCGACTTTGCCTCAACCCACCTGGAAGGGTTTTGGTGACCTTTGCAAAACTGAAAACGCGGGAGGATACAAAAAGAATCCGACTCCATCCCGCTATGGGAAAGAAACCTCCGCTGTCCAAGGGTTAAGTGTCATTGAGTGGATTTGGGTTGGGTGGGAAGAGGATTTGGTTGTGGAAATCTTGATTGAGACTTGTGAAAGCTGTTGGCAAATAAAGTGTTCTGTTCATTCATTCATTATAAAAGTTTTTAATTTGTGAAAAATGTGGTATATTTCATTTTTTGGTTGAATCACAAACTTTAATCCAGGAAAGAGCTGCGGATTTTGCTTTGAATATTCCATCGAATTTTGACATTTCCAGCTGACATTGAAGCCATTGAAAATCAAAATACTTCGAATTTTCCGTATATGAATCGCATTCATGAAATGCGCTTCGGAGAACAGGGTTTTCTTTCTCCTGATTTCGATGTTAGATACGGAGGCCTGTTGGTTGGAAACCCCTGGCATTTTCCCAAATAGGGCTCTAATTAGAGTCTCTACCTTGTCGAAATTATGGGAACAAATCGCGAGTACGTCCGCTTATTCATATCTTAAAAGACGACGGCTGCTGCTCACGTAGTTTCGCTAACAAATGAGTCTTACGCGTTGCATTTCCGCATCCTGCAATTGTTGCGAATGGACGCGAGGGATTCGTTTGAAAGTTGCGGTATTTTCTTGGCAATGACGAGATGGGAATCTATTTTGAAGACGGGAATATCTTTATCAACTTCTTCATGCAAATTTTGGGTATGCAGCACTTATTCTTTGAGTCATTGAAAGAAAAATTGGGGAGCGCCTTGGAATCGATATCGTCTTAGTTCCGCGAGAAAAAATACTCGTTTGTGCGGTCGCATAAAATGTTGGAAAAATGCGCAACATATATTTTTTTTATCTAATCCATTATTAAACGATTTTGTTAGCTTCGACCTTCGAGAAGTCTGACGATGGGAAACTCGAAGGTGGCAAGTGAACAAGAAGTAATTTGTCTGAGCTATTTTGGCGATGCCAAGGTTTTTGAGTGCACACTTAATTTCGCCGCGGGAGAATTTGAGGAACCCATTTTAATCTGGTTCGCGTTACTATGAATTTTAAAAACGATAATGAATTTTGAAAATCAATGATTAATTTGTTCAACGACTGTCAAATATATTTTTTGACATTGTGTCTTAGTATGATTAATAATCATTTTTTTTGGAAAAGAACAGTTGTGTTTCAAAATAAATTGCGTCTCGTGTCTCATTCAAAATGACTTTAAATTAAGCATTAATTTTTCAAATTGTGTTTAAGAATAATTATCCATGGCTGCTTCTGTATACTTGAATGATAACATTTTTGACATCATTCCTTCAATATGAATAATTGATCGGATTATAAATTTGACGGAGTATCATCGTCTGCAGGAATTACGGACGCAGTCCTGGTCTCATGGTTCCCGGCTGTTCTGGTAATTGAATTAAATTGTTGATTTCGGTTTCAATCTAATTTCATGCATCGTTTCCTGGGATCAGAATTTTGCGAATGTCCATACGGCAAAAAAGAAAAAAATTCCGAACGAGGAAGCAATGTCGCATGCAGTAATTCTGTGTCTTATTTCTCGCCCCTCATCGTCGGCACTCTTCCGCAATACCATGATGTGAAGGGGATTTGAGAAAAGAAATCAGCGATGGAGCTTTCCACCAGGATGATTCCCGATTGAGATGGGTGTGGGGTCGAAAAGGGGAGCTGGAGCAACAAACACCAGTGTTGTCAAGCGCAGCTGTGAGGCTGACTCTGACTGGGGCAAAGCTTTTTTTTTTTTTTTTTTGCACCCAGGAAATCCGGGGTGCACGTATGAACACGCGCGTGCAAATATCTGACTTAGGAGGCCTGGGTTATTGGCAAAGGGGGCTTTAATTTCTTTGTCATATCCGCCTGTGGGGTGTGCATGTGTGTGTGTGTGTGTGTGTGAGTGTGTGTATTTGTGTGGGCCTGGAGAGGAACTTGTAAATGTTGCTTGTGGTTGCGTCTGGCATTTCGGGCTGCGATTCATTTGCCCATTCGAGGTCCGGTAATTTACTTGCTGAAAACATATGATTTTACGAGACGTTCTGAATATGACGAAGCGAGTTTTTTTTCCGATGCATATCGATAATGTCTTCGTGCAATTTATTATCTCACGAAAGTTCTGTTTGATCCTTGAGGATATAATTGTACAGATTGATAAAAATCGTGAAAATTTTAAACAAAATATACCTTTTCGAGTGACGGCTTGTGTAAACTATTACGCGGGGTGATGAAATTATGCTCTTACAAACGGTGCTATACCGACATGGTTTTCTTCGCTTGTAATGTACGATTCGGTTATGTTTCGTGCTTCGATGTGAAGTTTTTTTTCAAAGTTCAAGTGTAATCTGAGATGAGGAACAATTCAAGTTCCTGAATCCCCTGTGCCAATCAGAAGAGCGTGAGGGAAATTTTCAGTCAATTCACCCAAGAAATAGATGAGTATTTCAAACTGAAAAGCTATTCAAAATTTTAGTTCCGTAAAATTACGGTAAATAGAGTTTACTTCCAAAGCACGTCGCAAATTTTGTTAAAATCCAAAATTTATAAAAAAAAAGCTCTTGAAAATTGCCTTCGGACATATTTTATTGAAATGGAGTTTTCAAAAAACCAGTGCAGTATACGTGATATGTGTAAAATGTGCAATAAGAGAGGAAGGTAAATTTTGGCCGTCATTAAAATGAATCCCCCGACAAAATTTCCGCGCATATTTTACTTTTGAAAGAGACAGCAGATTCAGGCTTGTAAACTTTCAAAAAGCGATCGAATGTGTTCATAAGTTTTTCATCACTGCAAGGAAATAAATATTTTTTAGGCTGTTTTTGTTTTTTTTTTCACACGAGAAAGCCGAGAGCTCAATCACGAACGATGAACGATTTTCTGAATTCACTGGAAAAACATTTCTAAGCCCTATTTTTGGTAAATCTGCTAATCATATTAATCCTGTTCAAATTTAGCAAGACAATTTAGTTCCTCTTGAAAGTCTGAGGACCCTGAAATACAAAGCATTAAAAGCTAAGCCTTAACTATATAAAGTTGTACAGTATATTCTGTTCGGAAGCAAACAAGGTAAAAGTTTGAACATTGATCCGAATAACAAACACCCACAACAGCAGCCGGACCCGCATGACGTCAGTGGAAAATTAATTTGGGGGTTCGGGAACCGGGTGGCATAAATACGGCTGATGAACACGCTTTAATCCGCTTAAAATGTTTAGACTAATGAGAGAGAAAAAAATGAAAAGAGGCAAAAGGAAAAGAAGATTTCAAATTATTTTTCCTCCTGCACTTTTTTTTCTTTTCTTGCGTCGAAGTTTATTCACTGTACTTCCCGACTAATCTGGGTTTTGAATACTTAATCCTTTGTTTGTTCCCCTGTTGGGTTATACAGTCATTTTTTGAAAGCTTCCTGAACGGGAATTCATGTGCATCTTTCAGCTTTTCCTTTGTACGTTCAACATGAAAGGTTGTGGCACATGCGGAAAACTCTAGCGAAGATGCTTTCATTCAGTGGATTTCGAAGTTTTATTTTTATTTTAAATTCTAAAAAAAATCGGATCGGTTTAATCCCTCGCCATTATAGAAAGATTACAGCAGTCAATCCGTTGGTTTCATGATGAGGATGATTCTCAAACCGTTCCAGATTTAATGTTCTTTCATTAGTCTACCTTCTCTTCCTCGAAATCAATGGAAACCAAGCACGCATCCAAGCTGAAATTGAATTAATAATTTACGATTATACCGCGGTCGTATATTCCTTTAATCACTTTACAACGAATCTACTGGTGCCCTATAGAAAAAAAAAGGAACCCTGAACTGCGGGGTTTCCGACACGGAAGGTGAAAAGGATGAATGAGGCGTCATTAAACCGCCTTTTCCAAGTTCTTTTGATCTCGGGCATGGGATGGGGGAGAAATGAGTTTACTCTGACACAACTGTAACAGTTTCTCGTCAATATTGACAGGCCACCGGCAGAGAAACCATGTTTTAGCTCCGCCGAAAAGGAAAAACTTTTAGAAGAGCTGAAAAATGATGTGCGATTAGGAAAGTGGCACGGATATTTGAACGCTTGCTTTAGCAAAGTTTCGGGCGATTTTCATCTTGCTTGGATACATAACGCCTTTGTATGAACGATTTAAATTAGTAAGTATAAGAGATGTGAGCGAAATTAGAATTGATCATCCAGGTAATGATTGAAGTTTTATTTGTCCCCTGTATTTACGAAACGGAGACTGAATATTTGCTTCTGCCAATGGGATCATTTTATGAGTTTCAAAATCCTATTGTTTGTCAGATAAAATTGCGGAAAATTGATCAGGAAACCCTGAAACATCATTCTCATGTCTGAACTAAGAAAAAAAAAAGGTTTGCCTGACAGGATTTGTATGCGTTTGAGGACATGATATGAAACTTGGACGCCGTTTCGAAAACCGCTTTATATCCTCGTCGAAACGAAAATTATGCCAATATTTGTAGTTTTAAATTAAAATGCTGACCTGACTGAGCTGATGAAATTTCAAAATTTAACAATAATTTTAAAAGCGATCGCAAGAGCCTCATTTGAAGGCTTTTGAATATGAAAGTGCAAAAATCGCCGAAAAATTATGCAACCATGCAAAGATAGTCTGATCGCTTTAACCATATGACCTTTAGTGCTTAGCAGTAAAAAAAAATCATAATAATTAAGAGGTAAAATTATAAGTAATCAACCTTCCGAACATATAGGCCTAGATTTCGTGGAAAACAGTGCATTCAAATCACCTTCGAGAAATACGGGAAAATCAAATGGGATTTTTTCTGACAATCCAAGATATATTTTCGTCTTTCAATTATTGATCATCATCATCGACTGCCACTAATTTCTGGATGAGCCATCCTCTGCGATACTATTTCGATTTAAATTCAGCAATAAGTCAGTCCAATACTCCATTCTGATTTTTTAAATATTCAATGATTTTTGTCCAAGATTCCCACTACAGACATAAAAAAGAATATTTCGTCCTATAGAGAATATCAGGGTAAAGAAAGTGAATATACAGCGAAAGACAGTTTCATTTGTGCCCGATATGAGCTTCTTTTTTTTTTTTTTTTTTTAAATTGGAATGAAAAATCAACATGTGTTAAAATCGTTGCAGCACAGAGTACATTTATTTTCAACCCCATTTTCTCTATATTGGGAATATGTAGCTTCAATATAAAGAACTGCGGATGCAAATGATGGTCCCCAAAACTAGATTTTAAACTTTGCTGAACACCCCGCTGATGTGTTCTTCCGAATCAAGACCCCCATCACTTCCCATCTATCCCCGCATTCCTTTGTCCACTGATTTCGGAGGGGAAATATCTCCGGTGTTCCCAGCACGGGGTTGCATTCTTTCGCTTTGTAGCTACATTGCTGTATATATATATATATATAAATGTAGTCCCCCACACGGGGGTCGGACATGCCGATATCCCTTGTCGCCATCACTGCCACGGCTTCCCTCGCACATAAAAATCCCGACTGCGACGACGAAAAACTGAGGGAAAAATGGTTAGACAGGGATGAGCTCCAGACTACTACTCTCTCACATTCACATACACACACACACATGCACACATTTCTGGCCGAAATCTTTGCCCCATCTCTGAATATATATCCGACTCGATTAATAAAGCCAACTTGGCCTTTTTTCCCCTCTCTTTCATAGTCATTCCCGGGGTGACATCGGCTAGCTGTTCTTCTCACAGTGGGGAAAAAAAGCAATAAATTGTGTTTTTTTCTTTTTTTGCTATTATTTAAGCATCGAAGCTGTGAGAGGTGGGGGGGGGGGGGTGTGAGAGAAAAGGGACGAAAAAATTGTGTAGGCGTGTTCCCGAAAGAAAAGAAGTCACGATCTGGCTGGAAATAGCTCTGGAATTCCCCCGCTGAATTCACCGTGAAATATGCGAAAATTATTCCCGAGAAAAGAGATCGCTTTCTCACCTCATCTACTTCACGGTCGCCGGGGAATCATGAAACCTATGAATACAGTATTTTCGACCGGGAAATTTCGGAAGCAATTTTTATCTTAGAATGGAGTGAGGAAAAAAAGTGGTCGTTTTACCGGTTTTTGATCAATTTTCGGAAATTTTGAACGGAATTTCATGTGTACAGTATCTCATCGCTTTTTTGTTGTTTGTTTTTTGAGCTGAGATTCCCCGTTATTCTTGTGATTATCTTCGAGAAAATTGGAATAATCTAAAGATTGTGGTGCGGAAGAAACGGTCACGAAAATTTGGAGGAAATAGGAAAAAGGTTTTGGGAGGGAATTGCGCGATACTATCTTATACAAGTAACTGTGAGTGGCTTAGAAAACGATTAAAAAAATTGCAGAGGGAGATAGCATTTCATAACTGTGTTATCACTAGAAAAGAGGACCTGTTTTCAATTTTGGTGATGACCAAAAATTGAGGGAAACGAGAAAAATTGCATTGTGCGGGGCCCAATACCAATAATCTTCAACTTATTACCTGATGATCGACTCGACGAAACTTAGCCCAACATAATTTTACACTTTCTAACACATGACTAACAAAATAAAATGAAAATTCATACTTTCCAGAAGTCATAATGCGGCTTTTTTCCGTGAGCGATTTTCAAATCTACGCATTTGTAATTTTGTTTTTCAAAATTTGGTATACCTTCTGCTGAGGGGAGAATATTTCGTAATGTTCTAAATTACCCGGAGGGTTTCCAAAGAGAAGACTTTAAAGTTTGAAAAATGACGATTGATGATCCACAAAAACGTTCTTTGTGTTTTTTTTTTTGCTTGATCATCATTGTAAATTCGTAAATATCATTTGCTTGCAATTCAACATCTCATTCAAATGTTTCCGTTTATCCAATAGTTTGAAAAGATTTATTTCTTTTTTATTTAACCGATGCGTGCCAATAATTCAGATAGTCTTCACCATAAACTTCACAGTTTTTTTTCGTTCATCAATAAGGGACTTCAACAGGTAGTGTTCATGAAAAGGCTCTTTTGTTCTGAATAAAGTGGGTTTTTTCCTGGGGTCAACCCAATAAATTTACGCTGAAACTTCAGACCACCAGGAGCGGTTATTTTTTTCTTTCAGCGAAGCTTTCGGTTTATTTCAAGCAACAACTTTCTGCCCTGTTCTTCGTCGTCGTGGCTGAGTTGATCGGATTATTCTTTCGAAAAATGTCCCAACTTTTCTTTCGAGCTCATCTATTTATTGCTTCGTGTGACTTATGTCAGAAACCGAAACCCTGAAGAGATAAATTAATAAAAACATAGGAGCGTCTCGTATATCCAGAACAAAAAAGGCAATGTTTGTTTTTTATTTATTGTTGAAGGTTTACTTGTGTGCCTCGTCTTAAGCTTGAATAATTTACTGCGGGAGTCGATTCTCGTCGACGTGGCCCCGAAAAAAAAGGCATAAAGACCGAGGCGAAGACACTAGAATGCGTCCTGTGGACGAGGCATTTCAGGTCAACAATTTACGAGTTCTCCTATTTTTCGGTCGAAGCCTCGCGGTTTTTATCGAAGGGCTGATCCGTTACAAGTTGAGGAATTTCATCATATTGAAGATATATTTTCCCAGCGTCTCACGTTTTTTTTTTCTTCTTCTTCTGGATGTGACGAGATTAAAAGTTACTGGTGGGAAAAGAAGGGAAAGCCTCGTTTTCGAAAATCATCTTGTGAATTATCCAGTTATATCTAAACTATAGACGTTCGAAATATGGCTGCAATTTTTCAGGCTCAATCGCCGTCTGCTTGGAATTTTTTTTTAATATTATTCGAAAAAAATCGGAAGAATATTGAAACGGTTTCTGGAATTTCTTTCGATTTACTTTTTTTTCTGCTGGGGTGTCTTGTTAGCTCAGGAAATAACTTTTTGGGGTCAACCCCCCGGGGAGAACAATTGGAACGACTCTCTGTGGGTTGTCTTATCCAAAAATCTAACGTTTGGAATGGTTTCTTTCTTTCCTTATTTTTTAGTCTGCAAAAGTTTCATTCGTGGCTCTGAATGAACCATTTTTCCCTGGACGCGTTTCATGCGGTTGCAGGCTTTGATTCTTATCGGTTTAGTGATTGAAGCTGCGGGAGGAAACAGACGCAGGAAATAGTGGAAGAAATATATGAGAGAATAAATCACGGTTTACCGTAACTTTTGTCGAGACACGGTTTTCCATCTTCGTTTTTCTTTTGCATCATTTTATTTTTTATTTTTTATACTGTAACTCTGGGGACTTGAACAGGTTTACAACTGTTCTGTTTCACAGTTTGATGCACTTGATGTTCTTCGGGGGAAAGAGGCGTTGAACTTGTTATATATGGGAAGAGACACGCTTCTCGAATTTCGACGATTTTCCGCTGAACAACATTCCAATTAAGGAAGAACCTGGTTTTTCGATTGCATGTTTCGTTGAAATCAATTGCAAAAATATGTGTCCATTCATCATGGAGTGCTTCTTGTGTATCATTCATTTTGGCCGGTAATTTTTTTTTCGCAAGTAATTTGGCGGTATATTTTCACATTTTCTGATGCAGAATTTCGCTGACTATGCGAGGCATTCCTGACCATGTTGGTACAGTTGAACCTCTCTAAGTCGAATTTCAAGAGACCTGCTAAGAAATTTGACTTAGGGAGGTTTCAACTTGGGGAGGTTTTGAATTTTATAGGTTGGAACTACAACACAAAGCCCTTTCTTTCTGGGAAACTTAGAAAAATGTAAACGGTGACATTCTGGAGCTGAAATATGGGTTGTTAAATGAGTTAAAAGGCAGCTGAACTTGGAGGCAGGGGTCCATATGCCCAATTGAGTTTTTCACTTCCTTTAAAACACATACATCTCTGTTTTTATTGCTTTTTAATTTTTTTTAAAGAAAATAATGGCCACCAGGCCACAGAAAATTTGACTTGTGGAGGTTTGAGGGAGAAAGCTTTTGACTTAGGGAGGTTTTTAATCTATTGGTTCAAAGGGGATTCAGATGGGGACCTGAAAAAATTTGATTTTACTTAGAAAGGTGTGAGTTATCAAGGTTCATCTGTATATTACAATATGGCTGCTCTTAAATTTGCTAGCTTTTTTCTGAATTTTCTAGCAATGTGTTGCTCACACTTTCCCCATATCTGTAGATCAGCAGAATTGTCAAGAAAAATTGCTTGTGAACATGCTGATTGTCAATATGGATGAAATTATTCCGCACACAAAGAACCAAATATTTTCCAAAATGGTTTTCGTTGTATGACGTGTTCATTGTATGCGGGGTAGTTTTTTTTCTGTAGAAATTTATATTAAGAGTCACAAGTATTCCTTTCCAGAGAGGGACGATCATTTTTTAAATGAA
This sequence comes from Notodromas monacha, assembly GCA_905338405.1. Classification (NCBI taxonomy): domain Eukaryota; kingdom Metazoa; phylum Arthropoda; class Ostracoda; order Podocopida; family Cyprididae; genus Notodromas; species Notodromas monacha. The sequence goes on from CAJPEX010000268.1 coordinate 30,357, forward strand.
CCACCTTCTTTATGAATTCAATCACACTAGGTCTGATGAAACTACGAATGAACGATACTTTAACGAGCGCTTAATTTAAAAAAGTTTTCACGTGTGCTAATGATCGAAATTTCAAATTTATCTATCTGGATAACTGTAACAAAGCGATTTATCATCGGGGACTGTCTTAGTCTTGTCTTTTGGTCATTTTTGGAGAAAGAAAAGCGTGAGAGACTTGGGTGTGTTGTACGAGACATGGCTTATCGTTGTGCTAATCAATTTTTTGAGAGAAAATCGCAACGATTCTAATCAATGTACGTCTTTATTTTGTTCTGATCGTCTGTGAAGCGCATTTTCCGCATGTTTGTTTTCCATTTGTTATTTGCTCTTCAACTTTATGATATTGAAGTGAGCTTGGTTGTGGAAATCTTGATTGAACCTTGTGAAGCTGAAAAGCGGCAAATAAAGTGTTATGTCCATTCATTCATTCATTCATTCATTCATTCATTAAGTGAGTTTTGCATTTACAGTAATCCGTTTAAAAGATGTACCTCGAGTCCAGGAGTAGAAATGAAAAAAATTAAATTATATTCTATAATCCAGATAAATCAAAAAATATATACTGTAATTCGAATGAAGTCCGTCATTTTGGCTTGTAAACGTATTTTTCACTTTACAGCATTTGAGATTGCTTGCAACAATTTTCCATAAATGAAACTGGGCAGAAAAGGACCGAATGTGATCGTCCAAAGATTTTCAGGTGTGAGTCCATAATTACAAGTCAATTGTCTAAATCTAGATTCTAGAACGTTCCAAATTTTTTGCGAGATATCGTAGCTTGTTCGTGAGTAGGGCAATTACAAGTTTGAAAAAAGAAAGCTGCTGTCAAATGCTCCAGAATTGGCTGTCTGGGTTTAATTCTATAGTTCTTCCTTTTTTTAATGTCAGCAATTTTTGCCTTTGGTTTCTGAAGTGGGGATCGGCAATTGCTTCGGTCACGAAACCGAGGCATATAGGAGTACATTTAATTACGTCTGACCTGACGCATTGGGGCCATTTAATCACGACCCGGGTTTAGCTTCTGATGATGACCTTTCTGTGAACTCTGTCCATCTTCATTACGTTGGTGTGCTTGAAACGTCGCAGTACTTTGACTATTTAGAGGGAAAATATCTGGCGTAATACCTATCTAATCTTTTTTGAGCATTAGAGAAGAAATGAACCGATCAGCGAATTGTGTCGTATTTGACTTATTTATGCAAAAGTTTTCACCGAATCCCAAGCTGAAAAATAAAGATGCCCATATAATGATCTCCAAAATTTATCTTTTTTTTCATGACACTTTTGTGCAATCGCTGCCTGTTGAAGCGTAAGAGTACTTTGATCGACTTTATTATTATAAAACACTTTTGGGACACAAACATAACATGAATTCATCTTTGCTATACAAATACTGTACCTGGAAACGTCGAATTCCCTGGAACAAATTCATAATACGATACACTTTTCTACGCAAAATGCATGCAATGAAAACTATATTTTCACATTGAATGCCAACCCATGTTACGAAGCGACAGCAAATTTCTTATCAGCTATTAACATTTTTTCGGAATGACCCCATATACATGCAATTGTTTCTTCTATGTGTAACGATCTTTCACTTTCACGAATTTAGTATGTTGGGTTTCTCTGGCTTATTGGTCAAACACCAAATACAGTAAAATAAAACAGCTGAACCTTCGCCGAAAAGTCGAAGAAATCGTCTTCGGCAAAGAAAAAAAAAATTATCAAAGCGCGACTGCGTGAATCAATCTTTTTCAAACTTTGGACAATTTAAATGCTCTGAAAAACTGAAAAAACTGCAAATTTTTGGCATCGAGATTTAAATTTCCAAAATGAATCGGGAGTCGGGACCCTGTATTTGTCATTGTTAATTTTTTTCCTTCATATCCTTACGCATATTTCACGTTCACGCCTTTATTTTTCAGCGTTCTGATTTATTGATCATACTCCAAATATTGCAATAAAACTGCTGAACCTCTTGCCGAAAATTCGAAACCGTCGTCGTCGTCGTCGTCGACAAAACCCTGGTTCTTTTTTTTTCGTTTCCGTGAATCAAAATACGAGGTTTTACGTTCGGTTCACCAGCCCTTTCGGTACTGTTATAATCCCCCCGACTCTCATCGCAGCGCGCGTCTTGAGAAAAGGACGGCCAGAACCGCAGATCGGAACTGACGAGCGGAAGGCGCCGCATTCCGGCAGATTGAGGGCTGAAAAGAAATCCGAACCCGTTTCGGAAGTTGATACCCGATTCTTTCTGGTGCGGGGATCAGCCAGCCAACCAACCAACCAACCAGCCAAGCAACCGTCTGCATCATCCCAGCGCCGTCTGCTGATGAGAGATCGGGCTGCTTATTTCGCGTACTTATTGTCCTGCTCGCGTCGGCGAGGTACTCATCGAAAGAGAATTCTCCGCATCCGACCCATTCCGAAGTACTGTACTGGTACTTATTGCTCTTGGACGATGAGGAAACCCGAAGCGAAACAAAAAGAAAAAACAAAACAAAAAACAACTCAGGCGGTTTATTTATTTTTTGCTGCGTTTTGGTGGTGGATATTATCCCCGCGAATAATCATAGTTGTCGAAGTATTAGACGATTCCTTGAAGCTTCCTTGAAGTTAGGAAACCTGGGAAATTATCGGCGGACCGGAAAAAAAATAAACGCATACTTTACCGAAAAACGTATGTGGGAGCTAATTTTTCGAGAAATCGAGATAATGTGAAAATCGAGTTCATTCTGTGGAATCAAAAATTAATTCCATGGATACCGCAGTATTAGTACAGTATTACTATATGGCGGGGCAGTAAAGAGGCAGAAAGCAATGGCACATTATTTCTCATGCATGTAGAATTTTTTCAAGTGTATAGACACCCAATTTTGAATTTCAAAAACATTGGGCAAATAATCTGCATCATTGGAAACATGCTGTGTACAATGTCCTTTTCCCCATTTTCAGCAATCACTTGATGATTCTATCGTATTCAATTTGTCTTGGCAAAAAATCGGAGATGATTGGAAAGAAAAGTAAAATACAGTACATAACTGTTTCTATTAATCAACCATTTTTTTCTTTCTTATTCGAAGTTTTTGGCTTCAACGAAAATTGGGGATTCAAGTGCTGAAAACATCGTATGGAATGAGAGATGATGAAAAGTAATTTACAAGGGACCAGACTTATTGTTTCTTCGCAGTTTTTTTGTTTCAAAAATATATTTCTGGGATTCTACAGCCCAAAATATGTGTTTACTTAGTTTTTGTTTGTCTGGAATCAAAAATGATGAGAATTAATGCCAAGAACCTGAATTTTTATTTCTTCGAATTTTTTTTGTTTCAAATACAAATACAAATTTGAGATTCTCATGCTAAAGAAAATGTGTTCCCTCAGTTTTTGCTGGCATAATATCAGAGATGCAAGAAATAGCCAAAAACCAGAGTTTTTTTCTCTTCTAATTTCCCGGTTTCAACTATACTGTTGGGGACCTGCCACTGCCAGTGTGATGACTGATGAGTGCCTGAATTGAGGATAGAGTCAATCAGGTAGAAAAATCACTCAAGGAAAAACTCAGAAAATGGTTGAATTTAGAGCACCAGAAAAATTGGGGAAATTTGAGAACCTTCTTCCAAGGCTTTCTTCCCCAGTCATCTTCAACTTAGATTTTCCTGGCCAATACCAGACCTCTAAAAATTGCCTGATCTCCAGCCAGAGTGCTGGATCAAGGCCAGTAATAATAATCAATAATAATAATAATCAGATTTTATTCCCATTTTCATCATCAGGCTGAGCCTGGGTGTTGTGAGGTGAACAGTATGTCATTAATTCAAGCTTGCTAAGAGGTTTTTGCTGTTCATTAATATCTTTTGCAACTTGTTCAAATCGTTGCTGTTGTAGGGACAATTACCGTATTTACTCAAGTACCATGCACCCCCAAGTAAGGTGCGCACAGGGTTTTTTCAGTTGGAAATTTGGCTAAAATCTTATCCCCAAGTATGACTTGCACCCCAATTTTTAGTAAATCCAAAACCACAAAATATCGAAAATAGAAACAAAAAGTTTGACTTTAGACATGAATTTGACAAAAATCTGACCAATTTTCAACTTTTTCAGTACCAAAAAGTTTCCTTGTCATTTGCTCCCCTTATTTCTCCATTATGGTTAAGTATAATGCACATAGAACTTTCTAAAACTTCTTGAAAAATTTGTACCTGCTTATGATGCACACCCCTCTTTTTCTTCTGAAATTTGAGAAAAAAGGTGCATGTGGTACTCGGGTAAATACAGTATCTGAAATACAGTTTAAATTTATAGTAGGGATTCTACCAAGTATCCCTAGCCTTGTCCCAGGGTGATCTGTATATCTATTCCTATTTTTCTTGATCCATGGCCAGTATTTTCATCCTTATGTTATACCATGCGGGGGTTGAAGAACTGAAAATAAAATAATGTAATTGTCTGCCTGCACCTGTTACACCCTGTATATTATGGTCTTTGTACTTTGGCGAGAGTATCCTATATGGAAACCAGCTTTGGGTTATATTTAATTTGGCTTGACAGATTTCTCTTCATGGGAAGCCCATTTCAGTTTCCCTCTCTCTTGCTTGACAATTGCGTCTCATCCTTGGATAATCCTGGGCATTATATTATTGAGCTCCGAGCCGCGGAACAGAAGGCGTGCAGTTGGATTCACGCTGCCGAATCGAATCCGTCGATCAACAATTAGTTCCGTCGCTGATTATTGTTATCTCTTCATTGAATATGAATCGAAATGGCTTCATCCGCTTCATAATGATTCGTTCTGCTTTTTCAAGCACGATTTCCCGAAGCTAATGCATATTTCTGCGACGCTTCTCATTTAGATTCGCATCAGGCGTGTCGTTTAACGATTCGTTTCTAGGAAAAATAAATAAATGCTGCGACATTTACTAGTTTATTTTACTGAAGATTTTTTATTTCGAGAAATGCTTTCAAACATATATTGCCCATGCTTTATTCTATACAGGCTTCATTAATTTTCCGCATTTATGGAGAATTGGCAGCGTTTTCCCACGATTTTCAAGTATTTAAACAGAAGACAGAGAGGGATTCCCAGGACTATAAAAATTATTTTTATTCTTGCTATGGATGACATTGACGTTTACTGCACCGTAGTAAACGTATATAATGTCGTTATATAGTAAATTTTATTTTGTTGGTGCTATTTTACATAAAATTAAGGAAATTATCAAGTTGCGAGAGCGTGACTGGATGACTTTTCCAGCGATGATCAGTTAGCCATTTCAGGTCTGGTCGATTCTTTCGCTGAAAAAAATTAAAATGTGATGAATTATTTTTCTAAATATTTTAAGAGGTCCTTCGCGACATCGTATTTGAAAAAAAAAAATATTACTTAGTTTCGAGGAGAGGCAAGTAACTCGGGAAAATCTCAAGAAACGGAATCCGCCTGAAGCAATCGCATCAATCACTGTTTGTCGCTCGGTTCAGTGCTGTGACCCTGTTCTTTTTTTTTTCATCTATATCTATTCGTCAATGTCATTATACTTTTTGTCTTTTTTTGTTGTTCTTGAAATGTGAATGTCCTTTGTCAGCTAGGCTTTCGAACCCAGTGGATGGGATTAAAAAGAAAGCGATGAACTCTACTCAGCTAGCGTTTGGGAGTCACTTGAATACTGTCAAAGGTGAACACTTGGAAAGGACAGTCGGAAATGGACTCGACGAACCGTATTTTGTCAAGTTGACAAATTGCTGTGAATTGTCTTGAACGAGGGAAAGGAGAAAGACTTGAATCGATGCACGAAAATGCTCTTAAATTCATTTTGCATCTTGAGTTTAATTCACGCCGAAAATTTGAGCTGATCTTTCCAGGAATCGAAGCCCTTTTCGAAAGGAAAATTTGGTGAAAATACAGGTGGACTCTCTCATCTGCAACAATCTTGTTCACGAAGAGTTTTTCGATATAACGAATGTTGTTTTTTCGCCTCTTCGGATTTTCATCTCATGTTAAAAAGTGTTCTTTACAACTTAATTCTCTTTGCAACGAATTTTTTTCTTCAATTTTGCCTCTTAAATTTTTTTGGAACATTTTTCCACAATTTTCGAGTAATTATAAATTCGTAATCAACGATTTCTAAGTCAATAACGGGAGTATACTTTTATTTTTGAAAGGTCAAATTTTGAAATGATAAGAAACTCGAATAGGTGGGCTCTCTGTGCACAACGAGATGCTCTGTAAAACGAATTTTTCTTGAATTTCGTCCTTTGAACGTCGCTATCATTTTTGTCTTTTTGTTGTTCTGTTGTGAGAGAACGGTTTTTTTTTTTACAACGATCGACTTTTTTATTTGAATTTAGTCTCTTGAGTCTCGTTGTGAAGAGAGTTTCCTTGAACATGAGCCTTTTTTATCATAAAATTTGACCCTTTAAAAAATGATATTATGCTTCCGCGATCGTTGATCACTGCTTCATAAGTACTTATTTGAAAATTGTGGAAAACTTATCTGCAGTCTCATTTATTATAGCTAGCAGCATAGAAGGCATTGATTGATGAATGCAAAATATCGTGTTTCGCATTTTGGATCAGTTGTTATCTGTTTTTTTTTTTATTCTTTGCCGATGCGACAAATGCCGAAAATTCAATTTCTTCAATGCGCCTCATCGCAGTTCCTCGCTTTTCTGCATATCGTACTTTCATTGAAAAGTGACATGACAGCATTTCAAATCAGGGTCGGTGGTTGGGCAAGAGCTTTTCGTAATGCTCATGCTGAGGGGAAGAGGAAAAAAAAAACATGTTGGAAATCCTGCGAAATGTCCTTGCGGCACATGAATGGAGGTTTTTTTTTCATTTGTGCTCTTTTCACTGCTTGACAAAAGAGGAAAGACGATTTCAACTATATCCTCTGACGCGTGCCGACGTTCCACAAAGGCCCTGTCGGCTCTTGTGGCGATTTGGATAAGGGTGAGAATGTCAGAGAGTTTCCCTCGAGGCTGGATGCTGGTACACATGAATGCGGGCAGATCGACTTGTCTGCTTTCTAGATAATGTTTCAGTCCATTTTTATATCCCATATAGCATGTAAATTGTAATACATTTCTTCATTTCTAGAAATATGAAAGGAAGTGCCGTGTTGCTGAGTCCTCTTTTGACATTTTTTGTGGTGCAATCATTGCGTCCTGCAGGTGAATCGTTGAAGCCTCAGGATAAAACAAACAAAAAAGTAATGGATCAGAATCATTTCACATTATTTATTGGTAGCCAGTTGTAATTAGGAAAACTTGAAAACACGTATTTATGATAGGGGCTGAACTCAAAAATTCCACAAAAGGTTCGAGACTTTTCTTTAAGCATTTTTAAATGCCCTTAAGTGTATAGCCGTAAAAATTCAAACTTTTGAAATTAAAAGAAATTCCTGCAAGGGAAATCTTTTAGATTTAATCACGTGACTTGCAAACTGGACCTAGACTAATACCAGAAAACTTTTCAAGCCCAATTAAAAATCCTGAAAATACCGCGCGCTATTTCTGTATTTTATTTGAATCTCCAAATTAAGCAGAACAACTCAAAATTTGGTAATCAGCACCAAAAAAAGTGGTCACAAACTCCTTAACATAATTAATACAGTACACTATTAATAAACCCTAGACAGAATACAGGTGGTAACTTGCAATTTGACCTCCCACAAATTGGAAATTCCTACAGTTCAACAGTCAAATATATGCAGGGAGGTTGACTTGAACTTTTACCTCTGCCTTGGAGTTTGACCTTCTTTGGCCACATTTTTCACATTTTGTGCTCATATTTCTTAATATCAGTAAGTGTATTGTAATTTGACTGTTTTTCAATTCAACCCTATTCCAGCAATAGATTCGGGTCAAATGGCAAGGTACCACCTGTACAATAACTCTAATTCCCAAATTATAATGCTCTCTTTGTTTCACTGGTACCTCTGGTTTCGTGTTGTGAAGCTTTTAAAGTTTTGGGAAATTTCCTGATTTCATGAGCCAACACAGTACAGTATTTGAGACCACTGCAAACTAATTTTCTCTGGAACTTCAAATAACGAATTCCTGGCCTGTTTCAAGCTAATTCATGTGTTCTAATCAATTTTACATCTTTATTGAAACATTCTCAACATTTTCCAAGGAATTAATTACAAAGTTCGTATTTTTTGAAGTGATGTAGTATAGTAGTACATTAACTGATTTTTCTCCTGCTTCTTTGACTGTCCACTTCAAAATGCCTAATCCATGAACAAAAAATTTTCGAATCCTGCTGCTGAACAAAATTATGCCTTCAATTCAACTAAATGCCTCACGCTATTACTGTATATCCTAAGATAAAATAACGGTAAATCGAATGTTTAAACTGCTGTAATTTCCCAAAATCAATTTTTCGAATTCCAATTTTGAATTGCAATAAATTTTACTCATGCTGAAGCCGGAAATATGGATGGAAGCACAAAGCATCGAGAATATACTGTATTAAAAAAAAAAGTTGTACCACCATAAAGTTGAAGACGATTCATGTTTTCGTCGAGCGAAATTCGATTGAAATTTGCTTTTGAGACTGAATCTCACAGAACATGCCTTTATTCTCCTGGTTATTTTTTTTTTCATTGAAAATTTCGGCCTGTGCAATCGTTTGTGTGACATTCAGATGACACCCAAGGAAGGAAGCTCTTGTGCGGGTGCAAAAGAGCGAGTCTCTCGCCGTCAATAATACTGCACCGAGAAGACGAAGATGTGGGGATGATAAGAGGTTCTTCTGGATACTTCTTTTTTTTTTTTCCTTCCAAGAATATCGAAGTCCTTACCCATGCCTGACCTAGCGAGGTTCTCCTCCTCTTGTCACTTCCCCGAATCACCATCGACAAAAAACTCTCGAGGTGAAACCCGTGGTGAAAAGAAGAGTACTGTAATCTTACTGTACACTATATTTTTGCATGGGGGTCCCAAGCAAGCGTTTCAATTGAAAAACTGAAAATCGGTAAGAAATTGAAGTTCATTTTACCGAATGAATCAGTCAAGAACCAAACTGCATTCTCCTGTGAAGAAATTCAAATCAAAGATTAATTCAGTTTTTCACCACTGACAACATGCTACTAGAGTATAAAAAAACGAATTGAATCAGCACGAATTATACAAGGACTCCTTATTTATCGAACGGCATAATTGAATTTTTGCAATAAGACGAGAACTCTTCTATTCAGAGACCCATCTTTAAATAATTTATTGCTCGAAGTTTGATTGTCCTGTAAAAAATCGAAGTTGGAAATCATACCTTGCAAAGTGAATACAGGTTTGAATAAGTTAATCCTTCTTCGGTTTTCAAGTTTGTTTGACACGCGTTTACCGTAAAATTTATCTGAATAGTCCCAAAGAAAATGCGGAAGAAATCTGCAAATGAGCTCCACAAAGCTTCGAATTATAAAAAAAAATTGCTTCAAAATAATTCAAACCCCAGAATATACTTGTAATACCTTGCAATTTGTCCCTAATCCACTGCTGAACTAGGGTCAAATTGGTCAATTTGCGAGACACTCCATCAAATTCAAAATATATAGTATAAGTACAAAATGCGAAAAAATTGAAAAAACAGGTCAAATTGCAGGGTGAGGCTTGAATTGCAGGAGTTCAAATTGCAACCTATACCACCTATACCACGTTTACAACTGTTTAAATTACACACAAATAAAGCATTGAGTACAGTATCAGAAATGACAGTTATTTCCAAATGCTTTTCCAAGAATCAGTTGAAAGGGTGACTTCAGAAGGACAATGTGTGATACATTTTTACCTCTATATAATCTGTATGAAATATAAATTCAGTGACACAATGATTTCAAACCATTGACCTGATCTTTATCAAAAATCAGCCATGGAGGATACTATTCTGATGAGCTTATATAGATATATACATGAACCTTGATAACTGGAATCTCTCTAAGTCAAATACCACCATAAGTCAAAATTTTTTCAGGTCCCCATCTGAATCCCCTTAGAAACAATAGATGAAAAGCCTTGCCAAGTCAAAAGCTTTTCCCTTTAAACCTCCAAAGTTGAATTTTCTGTGGCGGGTAGGCCATTATTTTCTTGAAAAAGAAAAGAAGCAATAAAAACAGAAATCTGTATGTTTTAAAGAAAGTGAAAGACATAATTGGGCAAATGTACCCCTGCCTCCAAGTTCAGCAGCCTTTCAACTCATTCAAGAAGCCATTTAAGCCCTAGAATATCACCATTTACATTTTTTCTAAGTTTCCCAGAAAAAAAGGACTTTGTACTGTAGTTCAAACCTGTGAATTTCAAAACTAACTCAAACTTAAGTAAAATGTTTTTGCAGGTCCCTTGAAATTCAACTTGAAGAGGTTTTTGACTGTATATACTGTGTATCTATAGTCAAGAAGGGTTGCATTCAGTGGAAAATGCAAATTCCGAAATCTTAATTGCCAACCTGGTGTCAAACAAAGACAGCCCTTCATTCGACCCTATAAATGTAGTGACTCTCGTCCTACCCGGGGTTGTGCGAGGAAATGACTGAGTATCGAACGTTGAGATATTGCTATAGACTAGAGGTAAAACGGAACTCTTTGTTTATTCGGGAGACGCACAAGTGCGAAACGTGGAGCCTTAACGCGATGACCCGTGTAACAGGCGAGTAAATGGTGCTAGGAAAAACCCGACTCGACCCGTTGCCTTTCCGCGAAACTCCATCAAGGATGGCAAACCTTCTCAAGGGCGGGATACAGGGTTTCTCTTTAAAAAAAAGAAAAAAAAAAGATAGTAGAAAGAAATGCAAACTGGTGGAATCTTGCATCAGAGCCAGATATGCAGAGACAGAGAAAAAATTCGAAGCAGCAAAATTACTGTGGAAATGTGTGTTTATCTTTTGAAATATATCAGGAATTAAAGTTCATTCATGGGTTCAGGACAGGCTTATTATTGTCTTGAACTTGTGCAGTTTTTACATTAAACTGGTGACAGTCTTTCCATTTTTGTGTGTGTCATATAAATGCGTGATTTATCTGAAAAGTGTCTGATAAGTGAAACTGAGTATTTTGTTAGGGTGATGCCCATTAAATCACATTTTGATATTGCCACATTGGGATAGCATATTCAATCATATGAAAGCCATGTACAGTACAGTACTGTATGTACATGAGTATTTCAACCGTATTTTAAAGCCTACATGCCTTATTTACAGGAGGACTCTCTTTTACGAAGAGATAGGCTACACTGATTTCTTCTGTACAATGATGTTCTGGTTCCATAGAATCCTCTCTCCATTTTAGAGTGGTTTTCTACAACGAATTTCTCTATACACGATTTTTTTCTGGTCCCTTGAATTTTAATGTGGAGAGAATTCACCTGTACTAACGTAGCGCGTTAAAACAGATGACTTCAACATGACAATAATGGAATTTGAAAATCAATATAATTTTTTTTAGGAATATTTTCTAAAATATTTCCTTGAAAAAATATGGCTTTCAAGTTCCTCATCCTACAGCTTTGAATTCGATGATTCAAACTGCATGACATCATAAATCCGTATCACTTCCTGTCTTGGCAAAAATCTGTACAAAAGAAAACATGCTTCGGAATTTTTGTAATAAACTCAAGCCCTGTTATTCTTTGGGAGAAAAAATGATTGAGACCGTTCGAAAGAAATAATAGCAGTAAACTTATGACTTGGTATGAGAAATCAAACGGTTTTGTGTCTTCATTAAGATTCATAGATTACAGTATTCTTCAGGAATTTACCGAGCTGACCCTCATCCATGAAGTTCATGTTATTCCATACTGTCTATACAGTATTTGTTGTTATGTTCTGTATAATATGGAAAATGGCATGTCGACTAATTCAACCTCATTTTCTGCATAAAATATCACTTTTATAAAAGACGGTATTCATTTATGAAATAATTTCCCGCTGGTTTTCCATTAACAATTATTCTGTACTGTACTAACCTACCGTACTTATGTTTTTAACACAGAGATATTTTGTGAACGTCTTCAAAACTGTCGAGTTTCGTTCGAGCACATGCTCTTTTGTGGACGGAGACCCGAGTATAATCCTTTTTTTTTTTCGTTGTCAACCGTTTGGATATGTACATACTGTAATGAGAAAATGAAGAATAAAAAGAAAAAATGGAGAGATGCATGAAGGAAAAGGGGCGTGGAGATGACGAGGTTTATTTTTGGGTGGAAATATGCTCTTGTATACAAGGGAGTGTTTGCAACAGTCCGGCGCTGACTTTGATCGATGATCCTGCTACAGGTCTGTGAAGACGCTTCACGTCACATCCAGGCTCTTCATTTACTTGCCTCTTTTTCTCACTCTTTCGTCGCTCAATTTTCTATTTTTCTATTTTTTGTTGTTGCTCATGCCAAGAGGTTATTCAGATTTCAATTTTATAGAAGAGAAAGAATTTTATTAAAGGGCCCTTTTCTTCGCGCGTGATTGACGGTGAGTATAGGAAGATGTATTTGCTTTTTACCGTTCCAAAGTTGTTGAAAAATTATTTTCTCGGCGGTTTTCGAGAAATGGTATCATACGTAAATATTGCAGATTTTAAGCTGCATTAAAAACATTCCAGATGCAAGAGACATCTGAGTGCTGAGGCAGTTGCCCAGCCTCCAAGAGAATTTAATTTTAAAAGTACAAAACTACATTATGGCTGCAGAAAAATAAGAGAAGCTGGAGCATCCTCATTTCTTGGATGTTAAAAGAGGACTCATATTATTGTCTCTGATCACAGGTTTCATGAAGACAAGAATCACAAACACAATCAGCAAATACAATCTCGCATTGTGATATAAAAAACTTGCTTTCAAAAAGAAATAAAATCAGCGAAGAAAAGATGCCTTGCCTACGGCACAATTCCCGACACGCGAACTTCCGAAGCAAATAACTCCGCGAATGTTACACTTAGAAAATTCTACAACATTTTAAATTAAAGCCAAAGATGTACTCCAACTTTTGTTGTATCATATAAAAATTGACCTGATTGACAGATCTTGAGATATTTTCACTTTTCTAAACCTAACTTTTCTTCAGTGATAAGAATCTGGAAAACCTTCATGCCAGCACAAGCTTTTGGTGCAAACAGTGACTTCAAAAGCCTTGTTTCTAAATGTAGATGAATGAATTTATTTCTGCAACACGTAAATCAATAAAGGAGCAACTTTTCTCGTTGTTGAGGTTCGCGAAGTATTTATTATTTTTTTTGAACCAAAAATTGTTGGATCGGCAAATTTATTCGAAGTTGCTGCGAGAACAAATTCGAGATACGGTTCCCAAACGAAACAAGCCGGGTCCAAACAAAACAAACCCTCGGGGGGTGTGCTTTGTAAAAGCGTGACAGAGTGTGATTGATTATGATGCGGTGTTGCGGCGCTGCTGTGCTGAGCAAAAGAAAAATTGATTGACGTCATGCGTGTTTTTTTGTTTTGTTTGCGGGATTTATTAATTGCCTCGTGACGGAGGTAATGTTCTCCTGTATGTGTATGCAATCGTTTCTTGATTCTTACGCCGGGGGATCGCTTCTTGATTATTTTGAAATCAACCTGCATATTTTTTTTTGAATTTTTTTATATCAAACCAGTGGTTTTTACACGGAATTCTATTCGCGCTTGACTTGACCGATTTTTTGTGGAGTATAATGTATATGAAACCTCTTTCTTTAGCGTTATCGAAGGAGATGGAAAATTATTATGTAAAATTTTTTGAAACGTAGCCGAGTATGTTGCTGCCATACTATTTTCCAATCCAGAATGGAGAAATTTTCCTGAAAGCTTCAACAGAGCTAGTCCAACACTTGGAATTAAAATCTTGAAAAAAGTAATTCCAGTTATCTCAGCTGTTGATTTCTTTTCTTTTTTTGCAGATGAAAAATTTGCGGCATTCCTTGCAACAACAATGAAACTTCCCAAACGCTTTAAAAAACAATTAATCATATTGCACAATTGCAGACCTGTGTTTCATGTTTCTTCGTCACTTTTCGTCACTTGCTTTTTCGTCACTTTTACGGTATTTATGTTTTATGCATCTTAATCGATGATATACAGAACTTGATGAACTTCAAGCAGAATTCGAGTTTTTGATTTTCTGTCAGATTATCTCGACTGCTGGTGAAATCTGAGCTGTGAAAATTCGCTGCATTCATGGCCAAAAAATTTAGAGTCGCAAACGCTTGAAAAAGGCAATAATATATATTGTAAATATATGTGTGCTTTTAAACTTGTGTTTCATGGTCCTATCGTCATTTCTTATTACAGTGTATATTTTTTTAAAACTCAATCGATGATACAGAAATCGACTCTTAAACCAAAAGAACTGTTTTACAGCCATCCAAACAAGCGCTATTTCCGCAAATAAGCAATGAAATGATCCACGTGACCCACGATGAAATTCCGGAAACGTTAAAGTTCTCGAAAAAAATTAAACATGTGCTTTTTCTGTTTTCTAGCATTAAAAGAGTTTCTTTTTTTTTGCATTCGAGCACGAAGGCGTTTTTAAGATATGGAGTATAACAGTGATTAAAATCATTGTACGGGAATTTTAAAAAATGTATTTGTGAATATTCCCAAAAAAACGTTTCCTCGCCGATGATGGTGAAGTTCCGAAATCAGATTCTTCTGCAGAAACAGTGGGGTTAAGAAAAGTTTACGCGGCGACAGGCGGAAATTCAAGGAATGAATTTTGAATTTCCGGGAGAATATTTCCAGATCAAGAACATGCTGGAAAGTATAAGCAACTACTAAAAAAAAGGTACTCAATCACGATAAAAGTTTTCCTGAGAGAACGTGACCGAGACGCGGTGGAACGAATAGCTGTGGCGACGTGCGACACACGCACTTCACTATATATATTGTGATGTTATTCACGGCGTTTGAAGAAAAGTTGCTGACAAAGTCGTTTCGCGGCATACGGTACCTTCTTTGTTTCAAGAAGTTGAAAAGTTGAAAGCTCTGAATTTGTTTCGAGCGTTTTTATTACGAGAACAGATCTTTTTTTTTTGCCATGATTTATTTTCGGCTCTCTGCTGCTGTGAAGGCGAGACTGGAACAAGAGCTTCTGCGTGTTTGTGAAACCCGGTCACGCACGAGGCCGTGACCACCAGCAGAAACGGTGAGGTGGAAATTTCTTATTGTTTATTTCCCATGCATTAGCTTCGGTGTATTTTTATTTTAATTTTTTTTCTGGGAATAGTTTTCTTCTTTCTTTGAAGTAGAAAAGGTTTTCTTTGGTAACAGAGACAATGTATAGACTCTTTTTTTTATTCACTTGGCGCTTTTTTGACGATTTAAAAATCCGAAATCGGTCAGCGGGAAATACTGTACCTCTATTGCCTTTTTTTTCGGAAATGCATTTATAATTTACTTCAAGTCTGTGAATAAGCATTCATCTACCGAAATTTTTTTTACACTTTTCATCCTACAGCCCGCGTTCTTACAAATGATTCCGGATCTTTTATATTTTATCACAGCACGGGTTTTCGATATAATGTAGTGAATACAGCCGGTTTAGGCGAAGAAACTTCGAGGGACTCAAGAAAAAAATCTATTGAATTCCAATGTTTTCTTTCTTTGTCATTGCTGATATGAGCAAAAAATTAACATCGAATTTCAAAACTTTTTGCGCGGTTTTTCTATCTCATTCGTTCTTAACTTTATTTTTGACTAAATTTAATTTTTGTTCCAAGTTGAAAAGCCTTTTATCATAGAGAAAAATTGGGGCTAGTTTTCGAATTTCTTAAAAATATGTTGTTTCGAGGATTTACCATATTTTAAATATTAAATCTGAAAAATGTATTGTGATGAACCGGAATTTTGTTTCTTTTTTTCAATTGATGCGTCAGTTCCGAAGTTCGCTCTTTTTTTCAAGTTTCAAGATCTGTAACACGACTACTATATTTTTTCAAAATTATTTCTGATAGAAACTGATCCATGGGTTCAAGAGCATTTTTTTCAACTGCTCTCGAACAAAAAACACGTTGTGATATTTTCAGATTCACTTCGCAATTACGCAACGATTTATAACGCACGTTTTATTAAAAATTTGCAAAATTATATTCTGCCTGAATAGAAGCGATCCTATCAAACGAAAAACCTCGTTGTTGCGTTGAACGACGATCCTGCACAAGAATACCTTTGAGCTATTTGTGATCTGTAATTCGAACCGAAATTTGGGGAATGATTTAATAATTTCCGATGAAAATATGGAGTTGTATTCTATGCTATATCTCTGCGATCAGCTCGTTTGCAAGAAAGTATCCATCGACTGTCGTTGTTTGCAGAATACCGCCGCAAAATCCGGTCGCCGAGATTTTGCACCGGGCGAAAATTGTCGCTGATCGGCGACCCCGATTCATTTTGCAGCTTTCGAAATATATTCAACTGGAAATAAAAATTCTTATTAATTTTTCAAAAGGTTAAAATTGAAGCAAAAGGATAGCACTCGTTTCACTTTTATTATTATTTTTTAGAAAAATTCAGCAATAAACGCTTGCCTTGAGGCAAATTCTTTTATGCCATCGCTGGGAGGGGGAAAAAGTTGACTGGAAATGAGAACGTTGGCGCTTCGAGACAATTTCATCTCACCTTGTTATTTTTGTAAATAAATCACTGGTATTTTACATTCCGCAACGAAATTTTCGACAATTGTATTTTTCGCCCACCTGATTTTCGGAAATCGGGATAGGTTTCGTGACAACAGTCCACGACACAACTTCGTTGCAAGTGTCAGTCGTTAGAGACCCTTCGTATCTATAAAACTCCGGGTACGCCTTGTTGAATTCCGTTGAAATTTCCGCGAATTCTCTCAAATTCAGCAAGTTTGTCATAGGAAACGAACAATTTGAATCTTCCCTTGTTTCGGTTTTATTTTTCCCGCAGTCTACCAACTGCGACAAACTACAATCCGGAAATAAGCAAGAAGCAAAATGTAAGGAAAAATGAAAGCGCAATTACAACTTTTAAAGACAAAAGGATGATCTCACAGGAATCTATAGAATAAATTTACCAACAGCAATTTAATTTCATTTTCGATTCTTGAACGAATGTTAATTAATGCAGCACTTGTGGCAGCGAAAAGAAAATTTGTCGTTCCTCGTGACAGTTTGTAATACAGTACATTAATAGTTGAAAACACTGCTGATTTGATGACTTTTTCACTTGGAAAATATGGATGAAATTTACCTGCAGATGAAACATTCGTACGATTCATTGTCCTTAGACGAGGCTTCGTATACAAATGCCAAAACCGCTAAAGCACTGTGATCCGTAGATTGCAGAGCATCTGTGAAGTTTTCATAACGAGTAGCCATGTGTACCAAATGCATTTCCAGGGGATAACTTGAAGAAATTTACAAAATCAAGCGTAAAAAACTCAATGGCAACCTTTTAATTTCTTTTTTGCGATCATCCGAAAATGCTCCGATTTCTAACCCGGTATTTTTGTTCCATATTACTTTCGAATAATATGTAGAAATTCTGATGATTTTTTTTTTCAAATAGCCTATTTCACGTGAAATTCTTCAGGCGTTGATTTATCCACTGAAAAAATGAGAGGAGTCTTCGCTATTATTTTTAGCAATCCCCTGATGGGTGAATATCTCGCTATTTTCTACGTTTATGATCGTGTAATAGCTGTATAAAATGAAAAAAATCGATTAAAAGCATGTAACAATTACATGAATGAATTTAAAAAAAAAACCTGAGTCGCAAAGTTTATTCTGACCTTATAGTCCATCTTTGAAAATAATAACAAATTGTTTTGCTGATAATTCAATCTAAATCATAGAATGTGCACGCGAATACCAACAGCAATAGTTTTCTCTGAGAAAGTACAGTGGAATAGATTAGAATTCCTTCGGAGATACAAAGGTAATTCCCAGAAAGCAGAACTTTTATTCTTGATTCTAAGGAAATTATTTTATATCCCTTGCAATAAGTTAGTGATCTCCACCATGGCAAGTGATTTTTTTTTTCGGTTTACCAGTGGTGTCTGGAAAGTGAGTTGAGGCTTATTTGGTTCGACTATAAATCTTATTTTAAACCAGAAGATCGCCATTATTGTAGCAGTTGATCCATATAATGTTGGAAAGCTTTTATTTTGCTTCTTTGTATAATCCCGGGCTTATCTTTCTGTTTGAGAAACAAGAAGGGAAGAAAGAACTGCTCAAGAAGATGATGCTCAGGAGTTCACGAGAATATATATGCACCGTATGCTGTGTTTGTTCAATCGATAATGGAGACTATGGACGACTTTTTTTGTCTATGTAAATATATATGCATATTTTTTAGTCACAATCTTCTCAGAATTACGGAAATGAGGGCTGCAGAAATCCGATACCTTCGTCCATCGATTATGTGCTCGGATCCACGGCTCGAGTCGGAGCCCCAATGCCAGTGCACTTGAACCAGAGAATATTCCCCCTTCAACCCACCTCCTTCCAGGGTCGGCATTTTCGGCTGACGAGGTTTCAGCATGACTGGAAGAAAATATGACTGGAAATATGTTTTTTTCTTTGCTTATACTCGTCCAGATTCCTGGATTTCAATAACTGTATTCAATTTTTTTCTGAATGCAAAAGGTAAATTCTAGAAAAATTGCAAACTTTGAAAGTGTTTTCAGGGGTTCGCAGTGAATAAAACTATTTCACAGGAAGGTTTTTCCAGGCATCGAAAAGGTAATTAAAATATTTTTGGAACATGCCCCTTCCTACGTATGATCAAATCCTTTTTGAAATCGTACGTACTAATATGCCAGAATCTACAAAAACGAAAGGGCACTTTTACAGCGTCCGAGATTCCGATTGTTCGAATAGCTACTGTGATATTTAAATATTTAATTCCGGCTGAAAATCAATGAGGCAAGAAGAAATGTATACTTCGTCGTGAAAATTTTCATCAGGAAGGTTTTTCCAGCCATCAAAAAGGTAATTAAAAATATTTGCCATTGGAACATGACCCTTCCTAAGTATGATCAGATGCGTACTTTATAGAAAATTTTTAGTTTGCCAGGAATTTTCGATCAAAGGAACAAGAATGAACATTTCAGCAAACGCCGACGGAGAGAATCCATAGCTTTTTTTACTTGAGAAATAAATGACTTGAATCAGAGCAAATTGACAGTAATACGTGCAAGAAGCTATTCGTTGATAGCAAATCTCTTGTCTAAATTTTTCAACGTTACACTGTACAGTACTTGTTGAAAATAGTTCACAAAGTTTCAATGTCAACTCGTATTTTATTGTTACCTAGCTTGGAAGTTATAACGAAGAATACACTTTGATTTTCTACAAACGGGTTGTGACGTCGTCCATAAACATACAGGTGGGCTCTTTTTGTACCATAAAATTCAAGGGTTGAGGGAAAAATTCGTTTTAGAGAGAATTTCCTTGTAGAGAACCCCTATATAGCATGGTTAACCCTAGGTGGCCAAAAAGGAATACGTTATGCAGAGAAAATCATCGTGGACGAGATTGTTGTAGAGAGAGTTTACCTTAAAAAACGATTTTATTTTTAAAAATTTTGCTGGTGTCGATCTGAAAAATTGCACTCTAATTGAATTACAATTATTCAATTCACACTAACCAGTGTGCCCATTGTTCTCCATGTGAATAGCAAAAGGGCAGGTGTCGTAGTTGTTCAACTTGAATGGGGATGAAGAACGTATTTTAGCTTTGTTTCTGCTGAGGTTCACCGGTGATTGATAATGTCCATCACAGAAGACTCTGGATATATTTTCCACATGAGATGATCCTAGGATGAAAAGATCACCAACCTGAGTTTCTAACTTGCTTCTCTTGAAACGACTTTACCACTTTTTTAAAGTATAGGCACAAATATTTGAAGGAAGGATTCTAAAGACCTAGAAATATTGCAAATATTGAACGTGTCATAACTTGGAATTTTAAATTAAATATCCGCCAGTATCCGAATAAAGTATTTTCCTGATTTTGCGCTCAAAATTGAAGAACTTTTCAAGGTTCTTAATGTAAATATATCGCAAAAAGTATTACTTACTTGGGTGTTCAACGTAATAACATTTGAGTTCGTCTATCCGAACCGGAAAAAGGACCGGCAAGTTCCACATAAATCCGAAGAGAACAATAAATGGGAAAACATGGACGACACAAACTAGCAATGACTGAAATCTCGCCAAGTTCATTGTTATAATTATGGTAAGACGATTAACCAGAGGATTAAATAAATTTTTTTATTAGTAAACCTTCACAAGTTTTTTTTTCTTTGCTCTTGAGTTTCAATCGAGGCGTCGTTCCAACTTCCACCGTTTATATTCGCAGTTTTCTAGACGTCTATAGGAAATACGTTTTATACTAAAAATAATTTTTTTTTCTGCTCCAGCGGAATGTTAACAAAACGAATGCTTCATCAATCACTTTCAAAGGATCACTGAAAGATTCTCGAGTGTTGTACAGTATCTACAATAATCGGGCTTTAAGAAAAACATGTCTTGAGCGTTTTGCGTTGGAAATCGATGAATAAGGCGGACGTAATCGTTCTTACATTATACTCGGATCGAGATATATGATGTACTGCTGTCGTACGTCGTGAATACATCGAAACCCTCGGCAACAATATTTTTTTCGGGGGGCCTGAAACTGTTGGCACGTATTCCTATTGAATTCATTTTTTTTTCCTGTTACTTCTGAAGAATCCAGAAACCTTGGAAGAAAAGCGTCGGGAAAAATGACGTGTGATAACAAGATTCTGCTCTTCTCGGGCAATTTTTTTTTTAATGTTTACGGTATCTACACAAAGGGAACCTGATTTATGACCAAGATGAGAAGTTTGTGCTCGAGAAAGAGGGACAACTTCTTTTATGAAGAATTATGACGAAAAAAGCATTCTATTGTACTAAGTGTGAAGGAAACGGTGGAAACATTTATCTTCGCAATTTTTTTTTATGCAGTAGTAAAGCCTTTGCATTTAACATCTATCAACTGGATTCCTGCCTAGTTTGACGCATTTTTCAGTAAATCCAGCTCTAAAATACCTTCAGTTTCTTATACAGTACTTCCATCATCAAAAAATTTCGTAAGCAATTGAACGAAATGGAATTTGAAAATTGATGCGAGTTTGAAAGACTTGAAGCTCAGTTATCAGCGGTGAAAATCACGTGGAATGCGATGATTGAATGTCTTATTTGTCATTCTTTTAAAAGAATCATCTATGAAATTTAACGATCATGTTTATTACATGCACATCAATGTGATTTTTTCAAGAATGGATCGAAAAAACGCGGAGGAATATATAGAATTTTGCTTATATTTTCTCCATGTCCTCATCAACACTGCATTTATAATATCATGAAAAATGCGTGAAGGTATACTGGTTTTTTCTGAGGATTCTCCGCATTTTTTCACTCTAATGAGGTATCATATTCAGAGAATTTCTCTACCCTGGACATTTCGTACCTGAAGGGAAGTGTGACAGGTTTTTTACAATCTACGTTTGTAATAAATTCCCCTGGATTCGTGTCTAGAAGCTCCCAGCTCAAGTTTCTGATGAAAAAAAAAAACACCCGTGACATCTAATGATAATACTGTATATTAAATTTGCACAACTACGAATTCTTTCAATTTATTCTCTCCTGAATTCTTCCTCTCCCCTTGCATACCGCCTCGGTTTTTTACTGATCGAAACTAAAACGTTTGTTATATACGAATTTCTCGCGGCCGCGCTTTTTTTTTCTTCTTCCACGATGTCGAATGAGGTGCTTTAAATTCTGAGACTGAACCCGAATTTTTTTTTCTAACTGGGGAATCGGACTGTATTTTGCTTGCGTGTGTGTGTGTGTGTGTGTGTGTGTGTGGCCCTTGGGTCATGACCCCTCAACCGATCCTGTTTTCATTCGCAGCGAGGAGTCGAGAAGTGTTGCGTGAAAAGAGCGAGCCGAGTGCTTGAGACGCGACGCCGCAAGGCGTGAAGAACTCTGATGTTTTTCCTCTATGCCTCGGCCGACGATTTATCCCCGTTTCACATCGCCGTCATTCGCAAAATTAACATTCCATTGCGAGTCAGAAGAAAGAAAGAAAGAAACATGAGAAGAAGAAGAAGAAAAAAAAATGAGCGTGGAAGATTTTTGTAAGGACGAGAGAGAAAGAGGAGATAAATTAATAAAAATAATAGTCACACATACGCGGGGGTTATATGCATGGAGTGACGAGCAGAAACAATTAACAGTTCTTCTTCCATTTAATCAAGCGAGAAATTTGTTTCCGCTTCGGCTTCTTTTGTTTGCGTTCTAGCAACATTTTGCTTTATTGTGTTGTTTTGCTCTTTTTTCTTCATCAAAACTTGACTAGACTCCGCTCAGAAACGCGGAAATTCGGAGGACTTGAAAAGAGCTCTGTTGAACAGAAAATGAATTTGTGGTGGAGACTAGACATTCTTTTCTTTTTTGGTTTTGCTCGGTTTATTGAAAACGCAAAACGGTTCTTTTCACAACGGCGCTCACTGGACCAAAAATAGTTCTTAGATGAGAAAATATATTTCTGAAATTTTGTCTTGATTGAAGGGTTATGATCAAAATTCCGAAATACTCGTGTTTATACAGCAATTCCGACGGATCTGGAAGACCAATCAATTGAAGCATAATTAATCGAAACTGCCCTAAAAATACTCATTACAACAATGTACAGTAGTGCAATTTAGGTCTTCTACTCTTGTTGGGGAGTAACTTACCTCAACATAAATTTGTTGTAATTTTGTAGGTGGATCAGAATGATAAAATGAAGTTCTAATTTGTAAAAATAAAAGACAGAATCAGCCTGGGACTAGGCCGGGGAACCTTTCGGTTTCCCTAATTTAAATTTGAGATGTATTTCAGGAAATTTGTCCCACAAGAACAACACACAGAAATAACTTTGGAAATTACAACACTCAACAGAACTCAGACAATATTTGTAAATATTGCAGTTTTGAAGCACTCTTCACTATTCAAAGGTTCGATTGCAAGTGAGGTTTTTGCAGTTCTCTGTGGATTCGGGAAAACAGAAATTGATTTCTGGTTTTAGGTGAGTTATCCTTCCCTTTGAGGGTTGGAACTCTTATCGAGATTTTCGCTCGGTTTTTTATGTAAAGGTTTTCCTAGTGTTCGGCGTGCGGTGCAGTTTTTTATATGATAACTGGTTTTTTGCGTTGTTCGGCGTGCACGTTTCCCCAACAACTCTCAACCTCAATATCTGAATCGGAAAATTGTGAATCTGAGAGGCCAGGAATTTTTGGATTATTTTTCTTTGGAAATCCCCACGATTTCCATGCATTTAGCAAGGGAAATATGACACTGACGAAAATTATGAGCCATTTTTCTCGAAGGCTCCTTCGCATTTTTTAAATGCAAAAGGGCTTTTTTCGGCGACAGAAGTTAAAATCTGTGAAATATTTTCTACAACTTATAAAGAGCTGTTTCGAATGGATTATAATTCTTTGGAAAGCTTCTCGATTTCCATGCATTAACCGATGGATATATGATACCGATAAAACTTGTGAGCCAACTCTCGAAGGCTCCTTCGCATATTCTTAAAATAAAAAAGCGCAATAAAAGGTGTGAAATCTTTTCTACACGACTTGAAGCATTGTTTTTTTCCGGTGAATGACCGAAACATTTCCATTCACACCGACAATTACTTTACATTTTCAAGTTTCTTCCATCGTCTTCCCGGAGCGTCAGATATTGAACCTCGTTTTGAACAAGTCCTCGTCTACGTGTCCGTTATTACATCGTCCGAAAATGGAATAAGCGTATATTTTTGCTGTCGAAGTTTGTACGTTAAAAATAAAAAAGAACTCGAAAAAATATCTACGAGTTAAAAGACACACTGGACGTGATTTACGTTTTTAGAATGCCCACCACAGGACCATAAGTTTTCGGAGTCGAGTTGAGAAATGAGGCTTTGTTAAGTCGTTCGCGCTGATGAATGCTTCAATTTCCTTGGCGATTTGTTGCTTCGGTTGAACACCACTAAAGGTTAAGTTTACGACGAGCCGGAGATGAAAAACAAAATTTTCCCATTTTTCAAAGTCAAATAAACTAAGGGACGAAATAAAGTTTCGGTGCGATCGGAATTTTGCTTTAGCTTGTGTTTTTTTTGGAGATTAATTTTGCAACCATATCGTGGTCAGCGATTCATACTATAGTGATTTCTTGCTGTCATTTGTTTTATTTCATTTTTCGCTCAAGTTTTTCAACCAAGAAACATACTTCGTAGCAGACTTAGTAAGTATGAGTGAACGAACTTTTCATAAGAATCCAAAATTGATTCTCCACTAAGAGTTTTTTCTTCAGTTAGAGTGACTCATGCATATTGTTTGAGTTGGACATTTCTTTCTGAAGAACATCAGCTAAGGATTATCTTTCATAGAAGGATCACCGAAGGAAGGAAGAAAGTCAGGTTCATTGAATCTGGACGGATCCTGAGAGCATTGAATTAATTTCATCCGTCCGGATTACTATTTCATAATTAAATATTTTCTTAGTAATGCAGTAAATACATTTTTAAAAAGCATGACAGAAATGTTGACGGAGGTGACAAGTGACGAGAAACTCCCGTCATCGCATAAACCCCAGTCTGGGGATTTATCAACTTTTTCTGGGATTCCTTTTATCCTTCTATTTAAAAATACCCAGCTCTTTTTTATTATCTTCATATATAAGAGACCCAGTATAGTGGTTTTAACTTGTTATGGCTCATTGCAAATTCATGATGAAAATTTAATGTATGTTTGCATAGCAGCGACCTGAGCGCAGTTGATTTGAGCCTAATTTACATATATTTACTGTGCATGTTCAGTCGTGGAAAATTAATCGACATGCATAATATACGTATATGCATTTCTTTTTTTTTTACGTTTTCTTCTAAGGTTCTCCTGAAAGCTGAATGATGGAGATTCCATTTAGATATCAGAAAACATGTATATGTGATAGATTGGGAAAAAGTATGAGTTTTAATTACAGCAGTATACAGAATTTATTTTCTCTTTACAGTTGTAATTCATAACTCAAGCACGCCAAAATCAAAAAAACCCCCATATGTCAGGGTTTTTTTTTTTAATTTCCTGTCAGAATTCCGTGAAGTATCATTTGGTATTGTATGCCTTTACAACTGAAACATTTTCCCCTTCCAATCTCTGAAAATAGCTTAAATTTCAGGAAGCATTTTGGTTATTATTCTGGGGACCAGGACGTATAAAAGCATTATAAATGAGACTTGATGAATTTTAAAGGGAATAAAGTGAGTGACCAATTGAGCAAATTAACCATTGCCTCCAAGTTCAGCATCTTGCCAATTCATTCATCAAACAGTTTAAGATCTGGAAGATTGTTAATTTTAACATCCTGTAATTCTTCATTTTCTTGCAGAAAAATCGGCTGTTCTCCTAACCCGAAAGCTCCCTTTTCCAGTCGATTTTTTAAGGGTTTCCTGGTGGAATTCAACTGAAAGAGGTTTTAATTCAGGGTTACGAAGTGTTCTAGCTCATTTTTTCCCTGAAGATCATATTATTTGGTTTTTGAGAAGTGAGTTGCAATTATCATTTTGTCCTTGTTCAGCCTAAGCATCATCAGCTGCAATTCAAAAGCAAGAACGACGATATTTATTTCTAAAATGATTTGGTAGAGTATCTTATTGTACGCATTATACTTAGCTCTTATTTTACGCATGGGAGCGTCTCCCTATAGTTGTCTTCTTATTGTACCATCCTGCTTACTTTAAATGTAAAAAAAAACTTTCCAACTTTTTTCTGACGAGTCCTCAACGTCTAGAAAGAGTGAAACCTGTAATTTCACCTGCATCTGTCTTGTTGAGGGGCCCGGTAAAGGAAATGTGGCTTGAGTTTGATTGACTGATCCGGGGCAAGAGATGAAAGGTGAACGTTTTGTGATCAATCTGGATCGTTTTGCGGTTTTTTGCGAGGCAATCCGAATATTTTTTTTTCACTCATTGTTCATGCTCAACCTAATTTTGAGAGAAAAAAGTTCAGTAGTTTAATTTGAATTCTCTCACGAATAATGGTGTAAGATTGTCTTTTAAAAACCCCAATCGGAAGATCCATTCAACAGCAGCTTCCTGCGTAAATTTATCGTCTCCTGAACATTTTTCGGACGAATGTTGAGTATTTAAAAGAACATCTTCTAGAAAGTTCGGGCTCATTGTCAGTTGAAATTTTCGTCGTCATTGCCCGATTTTCGTGCATATTTATACTCATCTGAAGATTACGGTCAATTTCTCGCGAGTAATTTAAAATTTTTTCAAACGCGGACTTTTTTCCTTCATGGATTTCAATCTCAATAAACTCATCCAAAAATAATCTCGTTCATCGTCTGTCTTATGCGTCTAAATGATAAAATATGCGAGGCACTTGATCATTCAGAGCATGCTTGGAATATGCATTTCAAATCTCATATTAAAGTTGTCAAGTAGTTTGTTTTTTTTTTCAGACGAACTTTATGTTGGTTGGGAAAAAGGAAGCTGAAGCTTCCGGTTCACGAAATAATTTCTGCGTCCTTTTTTTGTTGCTGTGGAAAATCTGTCAAGTAGTCTGGCTTGTGAACGAAAGCTTGTCATACTCATGGAAACGTCTAGATTAGCGGAATTTCGGGTATATTTCTGGACGGGTTCCAGGAAATATTTGGCGCCTGGAAACTAAACCCACCACAACGCCCGGGTAATCGAAGGCGTCATTTCGTATCTGTCTCCCAGCTTCTCGTTTTCAGTGTCTGAAAGAAGAATGAGAAATGTACAATAAAAAATAAAAAATAAAGCTGCGAGGCGAGACAATCAGTAATAGATTGATGGGTTTCTTTTGGCATCCAAGCACACACACACACACACACATACACAGTGGTATATAACGTCATCTTCAGCAAACCTTGTTCCTTGGCAACCTTGGCAATGAACAGCAGGCCCTCGCTTCAAACAACCCTACTTTCCCCTCCGTGTTCCCATGGAGAAAGATAATACATCACGAAGCGAACTTTTAAATTGAGTTTCAAACAAATTTCGAGAGAAAAATGACTCCTGATTGTACCGAAGCGGAAAAAAGGTTTCCACTCGCTGCGACGGCATTTTTCACGTGCTGGCAAGGCAAACTATTGAGAGAATTTCAAGGAGTGGATATTTCTGGATATTTGATGAATTCGCGGGCAAATTTTGCTGAGGATAATATGCAGTGAGACCCCGAGATGCGGACGTAATTGCGGCATCAAGAGTGTCCTAATGTCGGAATGTCCATAATAAATTTGAGGCAAACTATTGCGAGAATTTCAAGGAGTGGGTATTTCTGGATATTTGATGAATTCGCGGGCAAATTTCGCTGAGGATAATATAACAGTGAGACTCCGAGATGCGGACGTAATTGGTGCATCAAGACTGTGCTAATGTCGGAATGTCCATAATAAATTTGAGTCTCATTTTCTCATATACTTCGATGCTAAAATGAGATCAAAATTCAAAGACAAAGAATGGGCATTGCTAGAATATACACCGATGATAGAAAAATAAGATTCACAAAATAAGCTTGCTTATTGTGCATATATGAATTAGAATGAATTCATCATGAAATATTTTTTCAATTCTTGTGAATATAAATAGCTTAATTTCTTCAAAAGATGTCAACATTTAAAAAATGAAATGTTTTGATTTTTTTAGAAAATTTCAGAAGAGCTTTCCTATAACTCGAGCCGATGTCCAGATTTTGGGCCTGATTTTCCGGAGTTTTTAAGTATGTCCCTAAGTCGAATTGTCCTTATGTCTGAGTGTTCGCATATCGGTGTCTCACTGTAATGACCCTCGCGCAACAACAACAAAAAACTGAAGTAGGATGAATAATCACTGGATAAATGCGTCTTGAATTATTTAGTTTGCATAATTTCTCTTAAATCCCCATTTTAGCTGGCGGGTTGCATTTACGCGGGAAAGAAACTTGAATTAGACGCCCACTCTCGAAAGGAAGAACATGATGGTTCGTGATCCAGTGTTGCTCCAATGAAACCCGAAGACCCGCATTATTCAAACAACACCCTGTAGTGAACATTGATGATCCACATTTTTTAACAGCTGCCCCCTGGAGCGTGGCTGTGATTATATGGCGAGAAGGGAATGTTATTCTCGGGGGAAAAAAAGGGGCTTTTACAAAGTGGGGTTTTCAGCCAAAACTCATTTTTTTCCTTATTTTTCGTTGCTTTTTCCCGTGTGTTTTTCTTGCGAAATGATTTCTTGGAGGCTGTTTGAAGCGCGAAAAAAAAGTATCGTACAGCAGAATCTCGTCGCATCGAAGCGTTTTGGGCCTTCAATGAAAAAAATTATTTGCTGAAACGAAATTTAAACAGATTTGTGCTGGCTATGTGACAGGAAGCAACAAAAAAAAAAGTCGTTGTCAGCCTCAAATCGTATAAACGAGATTCTTTTTCACGAGGTTCTACTGCATTATGCGCGGCATTTTTTGAGTCCATAAATTGTATATTCGCAGGGTTTTCTCTGGAAATAGGCTTCAAGCAAATTTTATTATTGCAGAGGCGGGTGTTGTAATTACTTATAATTACCATTCATCAACTGTATTTTAATTACAGTGTCTGAAAACCCGAAATTTTCAGGAGATTCATTCATGTACATTATTTAAGTTAACAACCAATCCATCTAGTGAGCTGCAAAATCGTCAAAATATTTGCTACTGAATGTTTTCCTGTCGATTAATTTGCTTTTTTTGTTTTCGATAGTCTGTTACTGAGCTGAATTACTGAGCCAAGTCATTCACTTTGTAATTATATTTCCCGGCATTCTAAGAAATTTGTGAATTGATGTGTTATCCTCATGCTGGTAAAATAATGGACTTGATTGACGATGAAGACTGATCAGAAATGGACTTCATTTTCTGCTCAAAATTAGCGATTTGAAAACCGAAGGCAGATTTGATGGATAATTTAATTTATATCTTGAAGTGAATCGTAATGAAGTTCGTCTCTCTGGCGCTGTTTGTGATCGAATATCATGGGGACAATTACAAATTACTGTCAATTCAATAAAGTCATTCCAGCAAGATCATATTTCTACCTTCATTATCCGGCATCATAATAATTTATAACATCTGATTGTACTCGTGGGATATTTTTAGTTTTGCCGAATTATTTGCGCGGAAGAAAGGTGCTGAATAGTGTTGCTTATAGATTAGCCAGTCAACTTAATTTCCAAACGCGCCTTGAACAATGTTATGCCATTCAGATAATTGCTATGGTGAAGGTATGCTAATTTCCTTTGCTAGACTGTATCGAGGCTCTTTAATTTTTGTAAGGGAAAAAAAACTACACGTGTTCGAAACCTCTTTTCCTAAACACCACTTTTTGTGTTTCTGTGACGCACGATATAATTTTTATATAGCTCTAAGTGGCTTTTGTTTCGTCTGCGATTATTGTAAAGTCACCAGGGGAACCTGTAATTAGTTGACCCCGCTTTGTGTGCCTAAACCAGGTCGTGTCGATCACCTTAAACACGAACGTTCGAGCTTATATTCGCACGAAGAAACAGGAAAGCCCTTCGTATTTTTTTATTTTTTGCCCTGAGGGCGATAAGAAAGCGATCGGAATAAGGATTCCTTCTCAACACCCCAGCTTTTTAGCCGAAGGGAGGGAAATGCGGCGGAAAAAAGGTAGTAAAATTTTGTAAACGATCCACTGTGACGTCTGAGCTAACTGGACTGTGGCTTTTTTGAGAGTCCCAACCACTTGGCCCCATGTGATGGATAATGCCTCAGGCACGGGTAATTTCACTTTCCTTCTCGCGCTGTCGGCGATTCGGGCTCTTCAACGCGACGAGCTCGTTTATGAATAATGTTGATTTAATTTTTTGTTCCTCATTCTATTTCATGTTATTGGGAGCAACGCAGTATTTTTGTTTTTGCTCTTTTTACTTGCACGCATATGAATTTAGAAATTCCGATCCATATAGAGATTCCCTGACGAAGATTAGACAGGTTTGAGTAAACAGGAAGTTATGAAAATTCGTCGCTTTTGTTTTCTTTACTAATTATGTAAATATACGTAGATCCGGACGTTGCAGTAATAACTTATTATCCATGCAGTGCATTCATGAATGATTAGCATGACATGTGATTTTCTGCGTAACCTGGGCCTAATTTTTATGCTCATTTCAATTATAAATGTGCTTCCGTTTTTTTAATTGTCATTGGATTAGTCAATCGGAAAAGAGCAGAAAAAAATGCAGGAACTAATTTTGAGCATTTTTTGTTACAGTTGTGTGTGAAATTGGGATATGTGAGGCATTTCTGGAATTTTTGTTTTTCTATAACATTGGTATAGCATGGATATTTCAAAAGAGGGCTGATTGGACATCAATTTTACATTTATTTTTAAAAAGCAATGCCTGAACTTTTCAGGAGATGCAGTACTAAAGATTGGGTCAACATGAAGATTACTCAAGTGTTCCCTTGTTAATGCAGCAAATTACTTGAATGTTCACTTCCGGCATTGTTGTCCTTTATAAATTGACTGCGTGCGTACACAAGAGATTGTTCGAAAGGTAATGGACGCAAATCGTAAGTGCTTTCAGCACTTACCACGCAGCAAAGTGCAGTATAATGTGCCTGCCTTTCAAATTATTGTATCATTTCAATTGAGGCAGCTCTGACAACACTCGTTCAGTTGTGAATCCCCGCGTATTTCCTGAACAATGCAGGAAAAAGGGAAGCTACTGATTGCAACCGGATCTTTGAACATCCAGTTTCCTCGCAATTAATGTTTATCAAATAATGAAATTAATCCACACTTCAACAGCACTTCGAACAAATTATCGCCGATTCGAAAGCCTGAAAGCTATACAATCACATACAAGCAAATGGTTTCCTTGAAAACTCAATTGTCCTCCCTCCAATTCTTTTATGTTTCCCATCAATGTCGGCCCCTCGGGTGATTTATACAATAAGAATCATATTTCTACGTCTCTAATACAAGTTTCAGCGCATGAATCGTGAACTTTATTCCGTTTCTGTGATAAATCGATGCGTATGTAGGGAAAATACTTTGATTACAATATTTTACTGGATTGTCATGATCTCTGCGTGGAAAAATGGGGAACAAAAAGAAAATTAAATTCATGGGCCCTTCTAAAAAAACATTACCTTTTTAGAAGAGTATAAAAAAAAACATGTGTGACCCGTTTTTTGGACGATATACTACAACGAAATTCAAGGGTCCAAAAAATTGTTGTTGAGAGAATTAAGTTGCATAAAACCCCTATAACCTCTGGATAGAAACCTATGGGACCATAAAAATCGGTATGCAGAAAAGTTGTATACAAGATCTTTCTTATGAGAGTCCACCTGTAAAGATTTCAATTTTGCCTCTTTTTCCCGAGGTTCCGATATTTAGATTGAAACCCTATAGATAAATTCAATGGTAGTCTTCTTTTTTTTACGATTTACGATTGTAATTCAAGCGATGCATTTATATTTCCATTTTGTGTGCTTGTGTGTGTTTTTTTTCTTAAAAGAGTTTAGAATTGAAATCATGCCTTGAATTTGTGTTGGGAACCTGACGAGAAATCTCATTCACGTGTAATTGAGAAGAGTTTCTTCAGTAAATTTTTCGACCATTTTATCCTAGCAAATAATATTCATTTGGCTTGTATTTGTTAGGATGTGAGCGTGAGATTGACACTTCATGCATGAAATTCATTCTACCATCTTATATGATATACTATTGTAATTCGAGCGTTGAATTTGTATTTCAATTTTTTGTGTGTTTATCCCCAGAGATTCGAAATGAAATTACGCCTCTTCAATTTAGTTCTGGAAACTTGACGAGAAATCTCTCGTGTAAGAACTGTTTGTTCCATAAATGTTCTGACGATTGCATCCCAGGAATAAGTAACACTTCCATTTTGGTCTTGCCTCCATTTTCTCTGATTATGTCAGCCTCAGATTGAAGCTTCATGTAGATGAAATTCAGTCTTCCACCTTGTATGAATTTGGATTATAATTCAAGCCGTGTTTGTTTTTCTCCTTTCTTTTTCGCAGAGATCAGAAATGAAACTTACGGGGCTCAGTCAGCTCTTTCAGGTCCCTTGGCCTGCTGCCGACGTGAACTGTTCGGCCGAGTAGGAGCGTGACGGCCAGAGGAAGGAGTCGTGCACGGACGACGACGACAGCAGCAGCAGCAGCTCGACGGCGATGTCGATGTCGACGACGACGACAGCCGCCTCGAAGGCGACGTGGCAAACGTCGCCGGACGTGCCTTCAGCCGCCATGCTCTGGCACGACGACGAGCCCGGCGGCCAAGTCGCCAGCAGTGCCCTGCACTGGGAACCCGTCCACGACTTGGCCGACTTCAGCTTCGCCGTCGAGGCCGGCGGAAGCCACAGTTCCTGGCAATTCGTGTGTCGGGCCCGGCAGGACGGGGAGTGGGTACCCGGCAGGGGCACGTCCAGGAGGATCTGCCTGGTGCCCAGCAGGGGCAAGGAAACCGTGCATACCTCGTTCCAGGCAAGTGGATATCATCTCATTGTCATGTCCCCTTTTTTTTTTATCCCCATTTCGAGTGGATTTTTCCCTATTCTGGTTTTGATGTTGAACCTGGTTGCAAGAAAGAGCCGAATTGAAGCACGAAAAAAGTGTTCCGGAAAAGTTTCGTTTAATCGACGCTCAGTGATGGGAAGTCAGTACTATATACATTACAGTGAAACCCAGAAAAAATATTCGCTGCAATGAAAATGTTCATTACTTCAAAGCTCAAACAGAATTTTGTATATACCGTATTTAAATTGAAAGGAACGTATTAAAAAGTTGAACTCAGTTGTTACGAAGAGTTTTTTTTTCTTTATTTTGGACAGAAATTGTATTTTTGATGCATTTTTCTCGAAAAGTGTTGCCGACTGCGTGTAGCCTGATTTTGTGAAAAGGTTTTCTCGCTCCATCTTCGCATTCTTGGATTAAAAAAGGCCTTATTCGCAAGAGAAATAAAAACTCCTTTGCAACTTAAATTTAGAAAATTAATTTTTTGCGATTAATCGCAGTTCAGAACTTCTTGGCTGACGATCCCAGTCCTGGATCTGAAAAGACGACGGATTTTCATTTATTTTCCTTTTCACATTACGCTCAATCCTTTCGATTTACATTTTTAATCGTTAAAAAAGTGCCCTGATTCTAAACATTTTCCTGAAACTACGAAAAATATATTACGATTTCATTGCATGATGATGATGAGCGTCAGTGTTGCTGCAGGATTATTTATTAAAACATTATTACCTTCCAAAAAAATTTATAATTTTTCGAGTGTCCTAGTTTTTATTATTCTGATTTCCTGAAAAAAAAAGATTAACAGAACTTGAACTCGAATCCATGTAGGGATTTTATATGGCGGAAAATCCAATAACGCGAGCTCCGAAATTAGTCGTTAAAAGATTTCCGCCGCAATTTTTATTTTTATTTTTTGGAGAAGGAATTCGGCCTAACCGAAGGGAGGGAAATGCGGCGGAAAAAAGGTAGTAAAATTTTGTAAACGATCCACTGTGACGTCTGAGCTAACTGGACTGTGGCTTTTTTGAGAGTCCCAACCACTTGGCCCCATGTGATGGATAACGCCTCAGGCACGGGTAATTTCACTTTCCTTCTCGCGCTGTCGGCGATTCGGGGCTCTTCAACGCGACGAGCTCGTTTATGAATAATGTTGATTTAATTTTTTGTTCCTCATTCTATTTCGTGTTATTGGGAGCACCCAGCATTTCTGTTTTTGTTCTTTTTACTTGCACACATATGAATTTAGAAATTCCGATCCATATAGAGATTCCCTGACGAAGATTAGACAGGTTTGAGTAAACAGGAAGTTATGAAAATTCGTCGCTTTTGTTTTCTTTACTAATTATGTAAATACTGTATACGTAGATCCGGACGTTGCAGTAATAAGTTATTATCCATGCAGTGCATTCATGAATGATTATCATGACATGTGATTTTCTGCGTAACCTGGGCCTAATTTTTATGCTCATTTCAATTTTAAATGTGCTTCTTTTTTTTTAATTGTCATTGGATTAGTCAATCGGAAAAGAGCAGAAACAAATTCAGGAACTGATTTTGAGCTTCTTTGTTACAGGTGTGTGTGAAATTGGGATATGTGAGGCATTTCTGGAATTTTTGTTTTTCTATAACATTGGTATAGCATGGATATTTCAAAAGAGGGCTGATTGGACATCAATTTTACATTTATTTTTAAAAAGCAATGCCTGAACTTTTCAGGAGATGCAGTACTAAAGATTGGGTCAACATGAAGATTACTCAAGTGTTCCCTTGTTAATGCAGCAAATTACTTGAATGTTCACTTCCGGCATTGTTGTCCTTTATAAATTGACTGCGTGCGTACACAAGAGATTGTTCGAAAGGTAATGGACGCAAATCGTAAGTGCTTTCAGCACTTACCACGCAGCAAAGTGCAGTATAATGTGCCTGCCTTTCAAATTATTGTATCATTTCAATTGAGGCAGCTCTGACAACACTCGTTCAGTTGTGAATCCCCGCGTATTTCCTGAACAATGCAGGAAAAAGGGAAGCTACTGATTGCAACCGGATCTTTGAACATCCAGTTTCCTCGCAATTAATGTTTATCAAATAATGAAATTAATCCACACTTCAACAGCACTTCGAACAAATTATCGCCGATTCGAAAGCCTGAAAGCTATACAATCACATACAAGCAAATGGTTTCCTTGAAAACTCAATTGTCCTCCCTCCAATTCTTTTATGTTTCCCATCAATGTCGGCCCCTCGGGTGATTTATACAATAAGAATCATATTTCTACGTCTCTAATACAAGTTTCAGCGCATGAATCGTGAACTTTATTCCGTTTCTGTGATAAATCGATGCGTATGTAGGGAAAATACTTTGATTACAATATTTTACTGGATTGTCATGATCTCTGCGTGGAAAAATGGGGAACAAAAAGAAAATTAAATTCATGGGCCCTTCTAAAAAAACATTACCTTTTTAGAAGAGTATAAAAAAAAACATGTGTGACCCGTTTTTTGGACGATATACTACAACGAAATTCAAGGGTCCAAAAAATTGTTGTTGAGAGAATTAAGTTGCATAAAACCCCTATAACCTCTGGATAGAAACCTATGGGACCATAAAAATCGGTATGCAGAAAAGTTGTATACAAGATCTTTCTTATGAGAGTCCACCTGTAAAGATTTCAATTTTGCCTCTTTTTCCCGAGGTTCCGATATTTAGATTGAAACCCTATAGATAAATTCAATGGTAGTCTTCTTTTTTTTACGATTTACGATTGTAATTCAAGCGATGCATTTATATTTCCATTTTGTGTGCTTGTGTGTGTTTTTTTTCTTAAAAGAGTTTAGAATTGAAATCATGCCTTGAATTTGTGTTGGGAACCTGACGAGAAATCTCATTCACGTGTAATTGAGAAGAGTTTCTTCAGTAAATTTTTCGACCATTTTATCCTAGCAAATAATATTCATTTGGCTTGTATTTGTTAGGATGTGAGCGTGAGATTGACACTTCATGCATGAAATTCATTCTACCATCTTATATGATATACTATTGTAATTCGAGCGTTGAATTTGTATTTCAATTTTTTGTGTGTTTATCCCCAGAGATTCGAAATGAAATTACGCCTCTTCAATTTAGTTCTGGAAACTTGACGAGAAATCTCTCGTGTAAGAACTGTTTGTTCCATAAATGTTCTGACGATTGCATCCCAGGAATAAGTAACACTTCCATTTTGGTCTTGCCTCCATTTTCTCTGATTATGTCAGCCTCAGATTGAAGCTTCATGTAGATGAAATTCAGTCTTCCACCTTGTATGAATTTGGATTATAATTCAAGCCGTGTTTGTTTTTCTCCTTTCTTTTTCGCAGAGATCAGAAATGAAACTATGCCCCGAGTCAGTCGAGAAAGTCCAGGGAACCGGACGACGGCTGCACTTGACAAGCCGGCTCATCCTCGCACTGCCGGTCTCCTTCCTCAGCACGTGCCTGCTGCTGCTGTCGTCGTCGTCGTCGACGGCGATGTCGATGTCGACGACGACGACAGCCGCCTCGAAGGCGACGTGGCAAACGTCGCCGGATGTGCCTTCAGCCGCCATGCTCTGGCACGACGACGAGCCCGGCGGCCAAGTCGCCAGCAGTGCCCTGCACTGGGAACCCGTCCACGACTTGGCCGACTTCAGCTTCGCCGTTGAGGCCGGCGGAAGCCACAGTTCCTGGCAATTCGTGTGTCGGGCCCGGCAGGACGGGGAGTGGGTACCCGGCAGGGGCACGTCCAGAAGGATCTGCCTGGTGCCCAGCAGGGGCAAGGAAACCGTGCATACCTCGTTCCAGGCAAGTGGATATCATCTCATTGTCATGTCCCCTTTTTTTTTATCCCCATTTCGAGTGGATTTTTCCCTATTCTGGTTTTGATGTTGAACCTGGTTGCAAGAAAGAGCCGAATTGAAGCACGAAAAAAGTGTTCCGGAAAAGTTTCGTTTAATCGACGTTCAGTGATGGGAAGTCATTATATGCAGCAGTGGAACCCAGAAAAATTATTCACTGCAATGAAAGTGTTCATTACTTCGAAGCTCAAACATAATTTGTTATATACCGTATTTATATAGAAGGGAACGTATTAAAAAGTTAAACTCAGTTGTTACGAAGAGTTTTTTTTTTTTTTTTGGACAGAAATTGTATTTTTGATGCATTTTTTCGAAAAGTGTTGCCGACTGCGGCCTGGTTTTGTGTAAATG
Source organism: Notodromas monacha (assembly GCA_905338405.1). NCBI lineage: Eukaryota > Metazoa > Arthropoda > Ostracoda > Podocopida > Cyprididae > Notodromas > Notodromas monacha. The sequence continues at coordinate 67,163 of CAJPEX010000268.1, forward strand.
ATTTCTCGCTCCATCTTCGCATTCTTGGATTTAAAAAAGGCCTTATATTCGCAAAAGAAATAAAAACTCCTTTGCAACTTAAATTTAGAAAATTGATTTTTTGCGATTAATCGCAGTTTAGAACTTCTTGGCTGACGATATACCCGTCCTGGATCTGAAAAGACGACGGATTTTCATTTATTTTCCTTTTCACATTACGCTCAATCCTTTTGATTTACATTTTTAATCGTTAAAAAAGTGCCCTGATTCTAAACATTTTCCTGAAACTACGAAAAATATATTACGATTTCATTGCATGATGATGATGAGCGTCAGTGTTGGTGCAGGATTATTTATTAAAACATTATTACCTTCCAAAAAAATTTATAATTTTTCGAGTGTCCTAGTTTTTATTATTCTGATTTCCTGAAAAAAAAGATTAACAGACCTTGAACTCGAATCCATGTAGGGATTTTATATGGCGGAAAATCCAATAACGCGAGCTCCGAAATTAGTCGTTAAAAGATTTCCGCCGCAATTTTTATTTTTATTTTTTGGAGAAGGAATTCGGCCTATGCCAGTACTGTCTTTATTTGGAAATAATTTCTTCCCCGAGAATGTTCCTTTGTTCTTTTATTTCGTTTAAGTTTTATTTTTGTCAGAAAAAAATAATCGTGAATTCAGGGTACATTTAAACCAATTCATTCAACTGTTTCATATTAACAAGAGATAACGATCTTCATCTGGAAAGGCTCTTGAAATAGCGAGTGTTTCGCAGTTTATCTTGGGGTATTACAAAACACAACGGGCAAACACTGCTGCATTAATATGGAAAGTCATAATGTTTCCCGCAAAGCTATATTTTCGATACTTGGACACTTTTTTTTTCAATCGAGTAATCGAATTCTGTTCGAGCTGAAATTTCGTTTGTCCTTTTTGCATGAAAGGCTGGACGATTTCCAAGTCTCTGTCAAAGAGTTATCTTTCACTTACTTTGTATGTCGCTCAACGGCTCCAGAAATTTTGAATAAAAATGTTTCAGCGATGTACTCGGAAATGTTTCTTCTTTTCACCACGTGCGAGAAAAAACGTGTTTCTCGACGCTAACAATTAATAAGAGAAGGGGTTCGACTGCAATTTTAATTTTTATTTTATTTGAATCGAATCCGAGTTTTGATGGCGGTTTCCTAATGAAAACATAATTTGAAAGTGAAGAGTTTGATTTTCATTCAAAATTTTTAAGATAATATATGTCGTTGAAATCAATTATCGGATTCAGCGAAGAACAAACCTGAATCTGTGTACTACAGATATATTCCTGCGTTTGATTCAGATTTTTCGTGATTTTAGAGATCGATTTTATGCAAAGCTTTCCGGGTGGATTCCGAGTGAAAAATATATTTTCCCCAATTTTCAATGCATAAATGGAAAAAAAAATTCAGCTTCAGATAAATTGGAAACCAGAATTGCCGCTGTTCTCCGGAATGTTCAACTCATTGTTGGAGAATGAGTTTTCTATGACTGAAAATTGGCTGCTAACGACTTTTAATTCAGAAAGATGACCTTTTTTTCAAATAATACCGCACTCATGTATATGATTAAGATTGATTGATGTAGTCATGTTTTTATGGAAGAGTTGGACGCTTTTTTAATGTCCATTGTAGGATTGAACGTTTTTCCTATTTTTGCGGCCATTTGTTTATGAAATTTCATGTGGACATACATGCAATTGGGGAATTTTTCTGCTTATGAACTCAAGAATAGATTTGCTTTACTCATTTATGAGATTGCTCGCGTGTTTGGTATTACAGTAATTACAACGTCTCTACCAATAAAGCCTTACGTGACTCTGTGTAAGTTAATATATATTCGTATATGACAGACTCGCATCTGGAATTTATTCAACCCTTCAACCAACCTATCACTATACATTTATCACCTTGTCCAAAATTATCGTGGCTGAATAAAAGCAGGCACTTTTTAAAAATATATTGTGAATGAGCCAGAATTTTTTTTTTAGTCAAGACCTCAGTTCTTAAAATCACGTTCCCGGAGGTTCGTGCGTCTATATCGTATCCGCAGCTTCTGTGAAAATGACGATTAAAAAACATGTTTAATATTTTAATGATTCCAGGTGCTTGTGAGTCCAGAGCTGTCGGCGAATACCCGTTGGGTATCGTTCAAAACCCCGTCGAAAATCCCAGAGGGCGCCCTTGTGTCCGAGGGCTTTAATATAGTGCGCCAAGGAGATCCCGACTCGGAACTTGGAGTGTCCATCGGTCGCTACAACGCCTCGAAAGGTGCAGACATTGTTCTTCGCTCTCCACGGGCTTCCAACAAAAAGTGAGTGGAATTCCGTTCAATTTTTTTTAGATTGTAAAAAAAAAAAAGAGGAAGTAAAGTGGGTGCCCGCGCGTAACAGTGTTCGTGGCACTTGAGGGAGCTCGAATGGAATTTTTAAAAATGTTGCAAATTATTTTTTTTAAAAACATCCGAAAGTTAAGAAAAAAAAGGTTGAGAACCCATGACGCTCATTCGATCATTAATATTTGCTCTTTTGTTTTTTTTTAGCAATCAGGATCCGACCTCGTTCTCCGACGACGACACAACCGAGGTGTTGGTGGAACTCGAACCCGTCAAGTACCAGCTGACGAACCTGGCGTTCCAGACGCCGCCGAGTCCGGCGGGGTTCCCGCCGATCCACGAGGAATCAGTGGTTTTGGCACACGACGTGCTGGAGAACCCGACCCGGGAATCCCTGTCACTCAATGTCGACATCCCGTACGAGTACGAAGAGTCACTGCGGATCAGCGGGGTTGTCGGCACGAAACCCGGCGTGTCGACGGTCTTCGACATCCGCAGCCCGTTGGAATTGATGGGTGGCCAGCGAGTGTATCTCAGAGACTTCGGCTTCTTCGGTCGGGGATGGGGCGAAACGGTTAGTTGTTGATTACCGATATACGTTAGATTAATTATACCGTCTCGGTTGATGGACTTCTACCAGTTGAACTGACAATTCATTGAGAAAAATCTTTTTTTTTTCAATTGTCGCATCCGAATTTTTTCAATGGCATAGTAAAATTTTTGACTTTATGAAGGGTGTAAAATTTTGTGAAGCTTTTACAAATTCCTGTTCTATTATTCATCGATGCAAAAACAATTTTAGGTACTGTATAATCGCAAATGTCTTGCCACTTCACTTATAGTTTAAAAATGACGACAGAGCTGAATTCAAGCTTTGAAACGTCAGGCCTCTTTCTCCTCCTTCTCTTTCTAGATCTTATGAACTGAATGAAATTGAGCAGCAAGCTTTATTTTCTGTTTTTTAGCATTCACAAGAGGTTCAAACTTATGGATGTGTCTAATGCAACTCCGACGTTGCTAAAAGTAATGGTACTGCATGTGCTGTGTATATACTCGTGTAGATACAGTATATAGTCAGTCCAATTTCCTTCTGCTCCATCATCCGATTCTTCAGTAAATTGCATCCTTGATCCAAAAATCTACAGTATTATGCGAGTCGAAAACCTTTACTTGACGTGACGTAATTTTTAGATGCCTTGTTGCCTTTTACATTTCAAAAACTCATCATGTGCCTGAATCAAGATCATTTATGGGCGGGACAGTGCTTAACCTACTTAATAAAGAAGAATGCGAAAACGACCGAAATTGAGCTCTGCTGCATTAGCTCAAATTCCACCAATAAAATGTAAATCAGTTCTTCCGCTGGGTTTCAATTGCCCGTGCTTTATAAGTTAACGTGCTCTTCTATTTTTTTTAATGTTTTATTTGAAAAGTTAATAAGCGCTGTCTGTGGTGAGTGACGGAAATTTCACGAAACAGTTTCAAAAAATGTACAGTTTTTATTTCTAAAATTATTATACGCAGCAACATCCGGGTGCGGCCTGTATAAGTACTGCACGATAATTCGTCAGTCAATCTTTTTCATTCAGAAATTACAACCGTGCATTTCATCGTTGATGGCTCGAAATGTTCTCTCATGATTAAAAAACCGGTACTTCACTCTGAACAAGTTTGATACCCTCTGGCAGGGTGCACTTGAGCTTCAAGTGAACAATTATCCATGACAAGTGACAACTAGTTCAGTTAGGATGATGAAGATTTTGAAGACGAAAACGAATGCAGTAAACTGAAGAATCGTTCTCTGAAAAACAGGCTGGAAAAGATAACGGTTTCCTTGAGCTGTGACGAACAAGTTCGTTCTGATTCGAAAATAATTTCAATGCGTAGAGTTGGGCCAGGAAAAATAAGAAGCGATGCACCTAATTTCAAGCAGCTGTGGACAAAAACATTTACGTAATATCACTCTATGAAGATAAAATGTATTAGACCTAGAAATAGTTGGAAGAAAAATTGAAACGTGTTTTCAAGTTGAAGGTTATTCATGCTTAAATTTTCAGCTGATGAATCATTAGGAGCTCTGCTGTTTTTTTTTTAAGTGAAAAGGCAATAAATTCGAGATGTTATTCATGAAGTAATCAGTATACAGTATTCTTCATGAAGTAAATTCAGTATATAATACATTGCATAGTGTATAACAATCACTGAATTTTTTCACTGCCTAAATATATTTTATTGACGAATATAAGACCCGTTCCGCGTAATATAGAAAATACTATTAATAATATATTACACATAATTTATTACTGATTATACGTAAATAATACATAATATGAATCAATCACGGAAATTGTTTCATGATATATCGAGAAACAATTTCGGTTATCCTTTTTTTTTTTTTTTGTGGCTCTGATGATGTCCCGAAAAAGGGCTATTTTTACTCGTATGCAGAACTGTGGTTTCATCCTGACCTTTTATGCTGTTTCACTCTGATGTGTGTGTGTGTGTGTGTGTGTGTTCATCAGGTCACGCGTCAATTCAGCAACATGGCAGCCGCTTTCGTGGACGACGTTCTTCCGGGCACCAGCGTGGCAGTGAGTGTTCTGGGTCGGCTCGGAGTGTTCCAGTTACCGTTCACGGGTTCCCTGAGGGCCACTTACGGGGACGGCTCGACCATCACCCGCCTGGTCAGGGGGAAATTGCATCTCAAGAAGTACCTGGACGTCGGGGTGGCCTACGGGCTGGCCACGGGACTCATCGGGCCCGACTCTGACCGGGTTCAGAAGCAGCAGCATCAGCAACAGCAGGAGCATCATCGCCAAAAGGATGTGCAGCAGGATTCCCAGCAATTGTCTTGGAGGGTGCGCTGGGGACCCGGGCAGGACCCTGGTGGTGGGCAAGGTTCGATGGCTACTGGTGGTGGTGGTGGTGACATCAGCAATGGCGCGACAGAGAAGAGGAGCAAAGCCACTTCTGATCCTGTCACAGCTGGTATATTTATTATCATTTGTTTATCAATTTTTTAGGTACAAATATTTTTTCTACTCAAACGATAAAAGAAGTCATTAATATTGATTGATTATCAGACGCGCATAATTTGCTGTGGTGCCTGCAAATAAAATAAATATTTTTGCGTTTGCGAATGCGTGAGACACACTTTCAACGAATGCAGTTTTTCCAGAAATTATTGCTATTTCCTGAAGGTGCGGGAAATCTATGAATCCTGTTGAAATTGTAATTGTGAGGACAGAAAATTATTTTCCTTGCTTAATTGGAAGAAATCGTACTACATTCTGTAAGTAATAAATTTCGAAATTCAAATCTCTCTTTTTTAAATTCCTTTTCGATTTAACTTGGAGAGGCTCAAATAACTGTCTTGCACTAAATCATGCACTAAAATCTTGTCACAAGAGAGCCAGTGGGACTACATAAATGGGTCCTGTTCAATGAAAAATTAATTATCAAAAAACTCAAATGCCACAACATTGTGGCTATTGGGCGGGATCTAAAAACGGATTCATTGTAACTACTTATTCATTATAACGAGATTCACTGTAACACTGATAATGCTGTAGTTTTTAAAGAGTGAGATTTGTCAAATTATTCGAGTATTTTAGCCCGAACACGTCAAGCCAAACTCAGATGGTCCCAAAAAATCAGTTGACCCATATTTCTTTTTTATTTGAGGAAACAAGCATTTTTCCTTCGGAAAAACCAATTACATGAAGGCAAAATTGGGTGATTTGTTGGTCTTTGAAGTGCTGGTTGAATAATTTGTCAAGTTGCTCAACTTTGAGGCAAGGTAAATTTGCTGATCAAGTCAAGCACTTATTTTTGAAAATCGTGTAACATTTTTATTACTTGACTCCTTCCTGAGCTCTTGAGGCTTGTCAAAAAATTAAATTATTGAGGTTTGAGGGTCTATATTCTCAAAAGAATTCAAACACAAACCCTCACATCAAATTCCACATAGATGTGTTTTTTTTTTGCCTAGGGAGATGCAACTTAGGAGGGTCATGCGTAGTATGTGTTTGGTTTATATATTGTCAGTCACATTCAGAATATGTAGCCACCTCTATATTTCACAAACGATTTGTTTCTTTCTTTCCAAAATAAAAAAATGGATATAACGAATTTTGAAAGGCTTTCCAGAAATAAACTTCAATTTAATCCTAACCCAGGGTTCGGAAAAAAGCGCTCAAATCCTTCCGACCTTCTTGGATGTTAGAAATGTTCGTGTGAGTCTTTTCCAAAATTTACGGGAAAACTGTCTTTGCAACATAGTTTCCTCTCGAATCGATTGTGCCTATCGTATCTGAAATCGTGAGAATATTTCATTGAAATTCTAACAGGAATTTAGCGCCGAGTTGACAATAATTTTGTTTATTTTTCCATGCCTGTGGGAACTTTACTCGTGCACAAAGGGTGGGTGAGAAAAACACGTTATGATCGATCAAGCTCTTGCACATTGGATCGATCGTGTGTTGTTGCACCCATACACGATTCCAAGTCCTTTTCCCTTGTCTAAACCACGATTAATATTCATCACTCAGCAGAAATCGATTTCCGCGGATGTAAACGATACTATTTCTCTATTTCTGATCCCTTTTTTGTTTGTTTGTTTCATGTTATCAGTTTCAAAGGCCTCAAGTGCGACGATATCATCGCGGATCGTCGAAGATGACACTCATCTTCACGATGAGGATCAGCAACAAGAGGATGCTGATCAAGAACCCAGAGACAAATTCGTGGTTCAAAGACGGGCTGCGTCATCAGCATCACCTTCATCAATAATCAGCAATTCCGTGGATTCAGTTGCTGATTACGTCAAATTGTCCGTGTGGACAACAGCGTTTTTCGGGGTTGTGGGTTTCGTTGTTCGCGGAAGATGACGGAGGTTGAACGCCGTTATTGAAACGAACGGCGGAGTTTGAAATCTTTTTTTTTTTTCTTATACGTTCGTGCTTCTGCTTCTTCTTCTTTTTTTTAATTGAGGTTCGTTATTGTGTTCGGAAATTTTTTTGTTGGAAAAGTGGGAACGGGGTGCACACGAAGTCGAAATTCTGATTTCGAAAAAAAGAAAAAGAAATCATAAATTCTCAGTTGTTAAGATGGGACGCAACTCGGTGACATTCTGACCGTCGATGCTGAGACGACGACGACGAAAAACGTGTCGAAATATTCAAAAGAAAATGTACTCATTCTCGTCTGAGAAGAGCCTCGATCGGTGTGAACATATTTGTTGTGATATTATAAACAAAATCACTGTAGAAAGGTAATCCGATCCCGAAAACATTTTTTTTTTGCTGTACTCCATCTGCCGCAAGGAAGTTGAAAAATGTTGTGGGTTCGATCCCAGAAGTGAGTTTTATACGATTGATGTGAGTAGATCCTGTTTTCAATTCCTTCAGCCCTTTTGATGATTGAAAACAGTCAGTCTCCGTGATGAGTAAAGTATTTCAGAACCCGCGATGATGTGGATATTAGAATACTTTTTTTTCTTTCAAATTTGAAGAGAAGATTCCAGGAATGCTTCCACAGTTTGCGCTTCTTCGTGTAATTGTGTTTATGTGATAACCACGTTTTCGAATCGATTCCATACCTAAAGCGGGTTTTTTCTTATTACAATATAAAACTGATTCTCGTGATTGGAAGGGAAAAGAAGAGAAAAAGCAAGCTTTAAAAAAGTTGTTTTCAGAGCTTGATATTCCGAAGAAGAAAGCACAGGTCGGAAGGAAAAAAAAAGTTGATGAGCGATTTCCGTAATTTATTTATTCTCACTTCCCTTTTTTATAATTTCGCATTTTAAAAACAATACTTACGTTTTCCGTATCTATTAACGCATGAATTTTTTCTCAGCTAAATTTGAATTCCTTCGCTTTTAAGATTTGATTAAATCTTTCCAAATTAAATTGGAAACCTCTTTCCTGTATCATTCGACAGCGGATGTTTGTGTTTATTCGCTGTATCCGTGCAAAAGCAGAAACATGTTTTCTACTTTTTCTCTGCCTTCAAACGGACATCGTTGTTGTTTTTCAATCTATTGGAATTTTTCAAGTCTATCATCACCTGGTCATATCTGCGTCATATTTGAAAGTATTCCTGCCGAGTCAAGTGTTGAGAGACGTGCTAAAAACGCCAGAGGATCAAGTCGAGTGTTAGGAAATTCATCCAATGGAACAGCAGAAGAGTGAAAAGAAAGTGGAGACAAAACTTTTTTTTTTTTGGATTTGGAAATAAAATGAAGTATATGTTTTCTCTAGAGGCTAAGTGTCTCATATTCTCTTTTCTTTTATACGATGCCACTATATGTCGTTATTTTCCGAATAATATGTATACTGTACTATAAGATGTTAGATGAACAGAATTGATTTTTTTCAGTTTTCTTTCAGCGTACTTAAGCAGTGCAAGTACCAAAAAAAAAGTTTCTGCAGTCCCGATGTTATGGCACAAAACCAGTTGATGAACTTTTTAGGCAAATCGGCCAAAGAATGTGTTAATTTTTTCTCAAATAAAATTTGCGTTGCACACTGGTAAAATTATACTCGCCTCAAAAACACACTCATTTGGTGATGTTTGATTGATACTAATATCTCTCCTGAAAATGGCATAACTTTCCTTCCTTATATATGTAAATACCGTAATTCACTTGTATTCGTTTAATATCTGATTCAAAGAACCAGAATTTGGAGGATGAATTACAACTGCTGTTGATAAAACCTTCAAAGAGTACCAAAGTTCTCTGGAAATTATTTCAATTGCTCTTTATTGGTTTCACATATAATTTCCCAACCCAAGGCTCAAACCCAAGGCTCCCCACCCAACCCAAATCCACTCAAAGACATTTAATCACTTCAGAGCAGGAACCAGAGCACAAATGGATAACAAAATGGAACCAATTACTGTATTATCAAAATAACTTATTTAATTTTTTTATCATTCAGGATACGGTTGCTGTCACAAAATATTTCTCTTTCGGGACAAAGAAGTCTTTTTCGACAATTGATTAGCATACACCCATTCATTCCCTGACATTGAAAACAAAATATCAGTAAAAATTAATTTAAAGCACAAGGTCTTCAGCTGGTTTCTGTATGAGGTTTAGTTGAAGGCTCAAAAGACCAAACACAAAATGAACAAAATAACTCATGCGAAAGTCTCTGCTGATAATTGGTACACAATTATTAGGAAAACTATAAAAAGCAAAAGTAAGGACTAAAATCAAAATACTGCACAGTATGAGATCATCCAGTTCGGGTACAAGGCCTGACATTCTCATTAGAACCTCAACAAGAAAGTCAAATTTGGATTTAAATACTGCACATCCAAGATAAAACACTTGATTTGCATTCAAATGTAGAAATGAACCTTGAAAACATTCTGATAATGTACAGTATATATTTTTTTTACATTTTCTTTGTCATCACACGCGCAGCGTTCTCATACCATTCCGCAACGTCAACATAAGCCCTTTTTTTGGTGCAGGGACGAAAGAACCCATTTTCAGAAGTACTTTTCCGCAGAAAACTACATCAGTACTTTCAAGGTCAAATTCCTTTCCTGTTCCATTTCTATATCTTTGCTGGTTCCTTCAGCAAAGGCAGTCATGATCATTTCTCGTTGGAACAGCCAAACTTTCCCTTTTGTTCGGGCATTGCTCGCAAAATTCCACGGCGGTCGTTGTTCAAATATGGGTACGTAAGGCAGTAGAGTTGAATGTGCTAAATGGAAACTGCTGGGATCGACCTTGGAACCCAGCCAATATAGTTCCAAAGGTTGAGCCGGGAATCAATGCGGGCCTGATGAAAACTCGCTGTGGGCGAAGTGCTCTGTGTCAGTAACACGTGGCAGAGCTGATCCGTGATGATGATGCCGACGTCACTCTCGTCCCAATCTCCAAAAACTCAGACCAGTTGACTGGGTTGAATTAATAAGCATGAGATTTGAATGAATTCCTTCGACGTGTGCTGAGAATCCTCAGATGCAATATTTGGTTGATGGATGAGTACTGTAATTTAATGAAGCAATGACTGTTGCAGAAAATTTCTGCTCATAGACAAAGATAACTTTTTAAACGAGTTATTTGAATCATTGAAACACATGGATCCGCTGCGTGCTTTCGTCTGTCTCCGTTTGTGAAGACTGCAAATGTTAAGTGTGTGTAATTCATGTTTTTGGTGAATTTTTGCAGTTAATCACAAATCACAAATGAACTTATTAAAGCACACAAACCCTATAAATTCAGGCTTCATAAATCAAGACAGGCCAAAACACAGCACGGCTGACTGCTGAAGAGTTTTAAATTTGTCATTTAATCAATTGTCGAAAAAGACTTCTTTGTCCCGAAAGAGAAATATTTTGTGACAGCAACCGTATCCTGAATGATAAAAAAATTAAATAAGTTATTTTGATAATACAGTAATTGGTTCCATTTTGTTATGTTTACAACACTGCAGGCTTCGAAGTCTCTGCGCTATCCACTATTAGTGCCGCAACGGAACTGCGCGTGTATTATGATTATATTAACGTAATCATACAGCATTGCATGTCAAGTATTTAGTCCTTGAAAGGCGAGGAACAACTTGGATTTCTTTGGGGAAATTAACGATACGACGTATTACTGCGATATTATTTTTCTTAACAAGAGAATAGCATTACTGTATTCTTCCATGCAAAAAAGAAGCTATTCGTAGCGCTGAGACCTTAATAAATATATTTAGTATGAAAAAAATTTAATTTGTGTCGGTATTTTTAGTGCTTTCAATTACATCCGCACGCATTCTTGGCTATAGTCAAATGAAAATATCCGCAGCTTCCAACAAATAAACTAACATATTTTGAAAGCATCTACGATGGCTCCCTTCAAACGAGCATTCGCCACATTTTTCCGTCAGGCTACTTTTACGGTACAGTATTGTACTCTATATCTGTCACCGGAAAATACTGCGGCATTTCAGAAGCATGAATCAAGATAAAATTGCATTCCATCATCACGAGGTCCTGTGTGGGGCACCTTTTGTCGCAGAACAGAACTGGTTTCATGGAGCCTCTAACATTTGAAGTCAGATGTCGCTGCTTCTGCAGTCGGCATGGGATTAGAGCACCACGACCTGCAGCTAAAATAAAAGAGCATATAATAATTGAAGAAAAATCTGTCACTGATAAGGAGATACTGTAGTTAAGACTCGCATAGTCGCATTAAAAATATAGGCATCGAGAACAGAATCTGCAAGAAATTGGCGCAAAAAAATAAGGTGCGCGTAAATAGCCGCGGGTACAAATTATAGTCATACGGTCGCATTTTTGTGTTCAAACATTTTCTCAATTTAAAATTTATCCAGGGATGTCTTTTCTGAATATTCATTTATCCGCATGAAACAAAAATATCACCATTGAATTGGATTTTCGAATCCTCACAATCTTGTAAGGTATTAAGCGGTCTCGAATTTATATAGATACAGAATTCTTATCAAGCATGCTTTACTATTTTACTTGTAACCAAAAACTGAGGCGCAAATCTTACGCGAGGATAACATTCTTACCCAGAATTTCAGCCAACAATCTTAACTATGCTTTAGGAGTCGAGGGTCCGTGATACTCGACCAACTCGAGAAAATACGAAGCACAGCATAAAAAAAAAATTGCATGATACGAAAGTTCAGCTGGGCGCTAGCGACATCTACATTACTCTTAGAAAAAAACGTGAAACCTTATGTTCCAATACCTCAAGAGTGACCTTCACTCTGCTGATTTGAGAAAAGGCACCCGGGTTCGGGGGCCAGGTTGATCTCGAAAAAAGTTGGCGAACTTCGTGAATTTATGTCCAAATCATTTATGCTCAAACCGAATTCACACGAATTTGGGGTTTTCGTGATATAAGATGGGCAAACCGCAAACGGGTTTTTAAAAAAAGATTTGCTCGGAAATAAACTTTCGACACAACTGCACAAAGCTAGTTTACTTCGTCGAAGTAAATACAATATATTTCAAGGACTTCAAATAAAAATGCATTCAATGCGCCGTTTGAAAAGTCTAGCCACACGTTTAAAGAAACACGCGCGCTTGAGAATGTTAATGACTTTCGATTCCCCCAGGGTAAGAAAACCATTTAGCTTCCTTTTTTTCTGGCGCGGGCTGTATAGACGTTCATAACGAGGCGAATAACCCGGAGGGTATTTACGGTATATACATGAGCAGTATACCCAAAAAGACACACACACAAAAAAAGAAGAAAAAAAAACGCACCAGAAAAGTCGCGTGAAAATCCCCCTAATCGTCAACGAAAATAAGCCATTTGTTACGCTCTTCAATAATTAATCAAACTCAAACGGTATCAGAAAACGCGGGGGGGTTTTAGATTGTGAGGCGGACACACGAACGAGACAAATAGTCAAGGGCCGTGTTTTTGCCACGCGCACGTTCCTCGCCAAAACTCACACACAGCATGCAGAAACGTCGAGTGGAGTGGATCCCTCTGCCATTTGAGCTCCGAACCATTAACCCTCATTATGGGATTTTCCTGGGCCGCGCTCATATGCTTTAGGCCCTTAATTTTTCCTGTTGGGTGCATTGACTGGCAATGGTAGCATCCCATATATATACAGTATAGGAAATACACGGGTTGGTTCATAAGATTTGAGATTCATTGTAATAGATCCAACAGAGTTTCAAAAATTCCAAAAAGCCTAAAAATGTGCGTGAAAATGCCCATCATTTGGCAACCCTTTGGTGCTGTTCAACGTACTCTCCACCAATTCCAATACATTTTTTCATGCAATAAGTCCAGCAATCAAAACAGTGCCAAAACTTGAGTTCCATTAGTTGATCAGGCACCATGTGCGTCTCCTGGCTGTTCCTGAGAGTGAAGAATGGCTGGAAAGATATTTATTTAGAAGAAATAGACAGCCCCATTTCCACCATTCAAGAGCAGCTAATCAACTAATACTGTATTTACTCCAGTACCACATGCACCTTTTTTCCCAAATTTCAGAATAAAAAAAGGTACAACATTTTCAAGAAGTTTTAGGAAGTTATGTTTGCATTATACTCAATTATAATGGAAAAATTTGGAACAGATATAAGAAGAAAACAATTTTGTACTGAAACAGTTGAAAATTGATTAGATTTTTGTTTGATTCATGCCTAAAGTCAAATTTTTTGTTTTTATTTTTGAAATTTTATAGTTTTAGATTCACTAAAAAATGGGGTGCATGTCATACTTGGGGATAAGATTTTTGCAAAATTTTCCACTGAAAAACCCCTGTGCACGCCTTACTCAAGGGCGTGTGGTACTCAAGTAAATACAGTAGAATTCAATTTTTGGGACTGTTATCATCATTCAATTTATTGCATGAAAAAATTTAATGAAATTGGTGGAGAGTATGTTGAAAATTACAGGAGTTTTTCCAATTGATAGACAGTTTTTCCAGTTTTTCCAATATGCCAGAATTTTTTGTTTTTTTTTTGGAATTCTTGAAAGTCTGTTGTGATTACTGTACTGCATTACAAAAAGTCTCAAAACTTATGAACCAGCCCTTGTTCATAAGTTTTGAGTATACAATATGTTGGACAGGAGTCACTGAGTTGTGACGCGTTGCCTGGGTGTCGTTTTATTTGCCCGAGGGGGGGGGGGGGGGGGGGGGGGAGGGGTGGGGGGGGGGAACTGGGGAAAAGGAGCGGTGATTCCGNGGGGGGGGGGGGGGGGGGGGGGGGGGGGGGGTAGGAGTGTGTGGGTGGAACTGCGGAAAACGAGCGATGATTCCGACAGCTGGGTCTGGGGGTTCGTTACAGGAGGGACAGCTGTCCTAAGGACCCTTGGTTAATCTGAAGCTTTCGGGGAGGTTTCAGAGGTTCAGAGCAATGCTCAAGGTTTAAAAGTGCTGCCAAAACTGCGTCTTTTGCCAAATTTGCAAAGGAATACTGCTGTCTATAGAAGATAGAAGATATATTCCTGTTTAATAAAGGATTTCCCTTTTTTGTATGTACAGTTGAACCTCTTTGAGTCAAATTCAGAGGGACTGAAAGAAGAAATTGGAGTTTTTGAGTCAGGAAAATCAGCCATTATTTTATTTTTTTCTGGGAAAAATTGAGAATTGCCTGAAAAACAAGTTTTTGGACTTCTGGGCTTTAAACTAATGGAAGAATGTGTTGACAGGATGCTGAACTTGTAGGCAAAGGTACATTTTCTGAATTAGTCCCTTCACTTCCTTTTGAAATGAACCATCATCATAATTGTACTGGTTATATATCACCTGGGTTCCCAGGATAATTGCTCAAACACTTTCAGAAACTTGATTGATGAAGGGTTGAGAGGGGTAAACTCTTCCAGTTATGGAGGTTTTTATGACATTCTTGTGAAGATAAAACAGGCAGAGACTAAAAAGTTGAAAAAAAATGTTTTTGACTTTAGGAGTTTTGATTAGAAAAGGTTGACTATATTCATCTGAACCCCTTTGCGACCAATTTGAAGGCCTCAGAAAATTTTGAACCAGTTAGTTTTTGAGTTATGGATAATTGTGATATGATCTGTGTGGGTTGATCAATTAAGATGATCATCTGGCAAAATGATCATAACTATTGAATAAGTTTATGATTCATATTTTTTCAATGTAGTGCAAAGGAGTTGCCATATCCTCTTTGGGAAGCATCAACAAAGGTTTCTAATGTTCTGGATCAAGCTTTCTAGAATTTTGCTTTAGTTTAATGGTACTGCACGACAACTTACGATGAAGTGGAAAGAAACTGCTGAAAAAATGAAGTACTGTGAATGGAAATGGCGATTTTTTTTGTGGAAAAGTTCGTTTTCATGAGATTTTTCTTCACAGATCTTTGAACACAAAATTGTTTCATGGAAAATTGTTGCTTTATAAATTGTATTTGGGTTCCTGACCAATAGCCGAAAGGGTATTCGAATGCATTAATGTCTTGTGTTTTTATTCAACACTCTCTCAAGTCCCAATTGCTCTTCAATTTTTGGAAAAAAAATTACTGCACTAAATACTATGCTGGTATTCTGGTAGTTTAGAAAATTGGGAAATGTACAATTTTCAATTGAAAAAAGAGAAGAACAGATGAAATCATTGACGAACCCCAGCAGTGCCTTCACAGCCCCAATTTTACATGGTATTTCGCTTTCCAGAGGTCAACACTTCATAGTTGCCAATTATTCTGTAATCCTCACGTTAAAGATTAGTGCAGTATTTTTTTTATTGGAATGTGCCGATACATTTCCCAGGTTTCCATCATTTCAATGGTTTTCCCCTCGCTTCATGCGTGTCCCATTAACCTGCAAGCCAGATAATCGATGACGAAACGACATACATTTTTCAAGGTTCCGAAAGGAAACCCGGCGACAGACACACGCGCGGAAAACGTCGCGTGTGCGATTAAATTATTCAAAGCGTTCGACAGATCCTGGCTTATACGAATCCATCAGCAGTAGTACAAAATTTGGTCAATAAGTTTTGAGTCTTTTCGAATTAGATGCAACCGAGTTTCCAGAGTTCCCGAAAAATTTGCGCGCATTTATTCAGCTACACTTCAGTATACTGTTCAATATATACTCTCCGCCGATTTCAATGCAACTTTTCATACAATAAATGCAACAATCAAAACAGATTGTCAAAAATCCAGTTCTTTTGGTTAATTAAGCTGCTCTTCGACGGCGGAAATGATAAGGCTGTCCCTGTCCTCAAAATCAATTCCTTTGAGGTTATTTTTTTCAATGCTGGGAACAGCTGGCAGAAGTCACAGGATGCCCAAATAACCAATGGAAACCGATTTTTCGCAACGTTTCGATTGTTTGATTTATCGAATGGAAAAATTCGTTGAAATTCGATGGAAAGAGAATGTTTTGCAGCGCCGAAATGTTGAAAAATGGTGGAGTTAATATGCCAGTAAACAAGTACAGTATTTTGAATTATTTAAACTCCGTTGGATCTACAGTATATTATAAGAAAAAAGTCTCGAAACTTATGAACCAGCCCTCGTTTATACGAGCACGAAAGAAACAAGTCCGTCCAGCAGCAAGTAGGCTAATCTATGACATATGTTTGAAATCCCTCTCTCTCTCTCTCTCTCTCAATGAAATACGAAACGTAAGAAAATTGAGAAAATAAAAGAAAAAAGCGACTCATGGTTCATATGGAATATAATGTATCGATTGATGGTTCCGACACGAGCCACACATCAAAGCTGATCTATTTTTTGATCCCCCAAAGAGCCACACCCTCGGATAAATCGGCTGAAAAACAAGTTGCAATTTGGACGGATTCGTTCGGATGCATCCGGAATCCGCGCGAAAAACTGCGGTTCACGTGCTTCTCCGCTTGTTTTTTTTTTCCTCGGTGTTGTGCACGCCATTTATTATGCTTAGGAAAAGGCACACGTGTCACGTGTCTGCTGTGGGGTTACGAGCAAAAGGGTTTGTGAAGAATTACTGAGGTTTTGTGTGCTAATCAATCAAGCTTAATATTCCTGAATTTTTAGCTCAATTTCGGTCTTTCCGCGCTATAATGAGGAAATCATTGAAAATTGCTGATGAGCTTTGTAATCTGAAGTACAGTACGACGAAGTAAAATTAGCAATTGGGCATAACAAAGGGGTTTGTTAATGATCCCATGCGACAGACTCCATTTTTTCCCGTGACAATATATACGGTACTTCCTTTTTAAAATTCAAGTTGCTTCTTGATGCGGTATTTTTCCTATCCCAGCATAGAAAAATATTCAAGAGAATAAAGGTCACAATTTAGTTGAAATCTGTAAAGAAAAAAAAACATCGCACTGGAAACGGAAAATCACGTAACTACGTAGAAAAATTGTTAATAAAACATAGTTTTTATTTGCAATCCTGATACCCCCCCCCCTCGCTTACAGAAGGAACAATGCCAATAATTTGTTCAAGAGAGCAGCAAAATTCCTTGTAATATACGCAAACATTTTAGAAATTCCTTCCCGTTGTGATTCAGAAAAAATTTATTTGAAGAATGGATCCGTCTTCGGAATTTTTTGAAAAATTCATCGAATAATCAGATCTTTGAGCAGCTATAGGCAAAATGAATTTACCCCATAAACTCAATCCCATGAGAATTGCTTTGGAAGTTGGAACTAAAAGATAAGTACTGGTACATTATTTTCATATTTATTGACATAATCCTGAAAATCCGCTTTTTTGTAGCACCTCCTCTCGGTAAGAATGTGGAGGATGCGCTTTCGAAGACACGCCTTTCGTTTTATGCAAATTCCGAAATAGTCGATTTTCGTTTACCCTAATTATTTCAAAAAAAAAGTTCACAGATGTCGAAAACTGTTCTCAGGATTTTTTATAAATGAGATGAATGCTACAATGTTTCACGCTGAGCTGAAAATGGGGGCTTGGAAGTGTAAAGGGTTGCAGCAATAAAGAGGCGGAGAGAAATGAGGTCATATGAGTCAAGTGGAATGAGGTGTGGCAAAGAGATTGGTCGTGTTTCAAAATTCCATTTAATTTCTTGATTTTTATTCCTTCTTTATATTGCTTGGTTCGAGGCATTTCTGTAATAATCAGAATCCGTGTTAGGGATTTTTTTCTACATCATCATTTTTTATTTCTTGCTAACGAGGTTGAAGACCCGCATTCAAACAGAGACAATAGGGATTTAATACCAGCAATTGTGCTCCCGTAAGGAGTACAGTCCTTTTGTTCGGGGTGACTGGAAACGGCCAAGGATTTGATTCTTCGGGGGAATTTAATGTTCTTGTTTCAATTTGTTCACGCGGGAAAGTTTGTAGGAATTTTAAAAAATTTCCATCTGATTTTTTCGGCAGCTGTTTTTTTTTCTCGCTCTCTCTCTCTCTCGTTTACAAAACCTTCGTATGTGCACGATGAAACTGAAAAATATACTGTACAAGTACTGCCCTGTTAAATTGCTTCTGGTGACCAAAACTGCAGGAGGTTTCAATTTGAAGGCTTATGAACCATGTAAAAAAATTTATAATACATTGAATGCTCCAATATAAATAATGTAATTGAAAAAGGATATCATTTTTTAAATCGGGCCGTGTTCTGAGCTCCATTCAAGGCATCGTCTCAGAAAATAAAACTCTGGATGATATTTTGTTGATCTACACTGATTTGTAAATTTGAATTATTAGTCTTGATTCGACCGTTAGAGCTCCGCATTCATAATAAGAGTACAAATAATATACTTATAAAAAATATACTGCGTGTACAGAGATTTTGATTCCTTATTATCTGAAAGCTCAGTATTGAGGTAAGGATTAATTTCGTTTGCTCACGAAAACAGGATCAATGTTTCCTATTTTTTGCAGTCATAAACTTAATTTTTATATTTTAAAAATCAACTCTGTGTTGCAGATTACAGGGTTAGAGCTCCGCATTCATAAAAGAGTATAAATAATATGCTGTACTTATAAATAATATACTGTGCAGACATTTTGATTCCTTATTATCTGTAGTTCAGTAATGAGGTAAAGATTCATTTCGTTTGCTCACGAAAACAGGATCAACGTTTCTCTTTTTTTTCAAAGTCATCAACTTTATTTTTATAATTAAAAAACCAACTCTGTGTTATTGTACACCAGCCGCTCGAATTCAAGGCGACCAGTTTCAATTTCCCTAATTTGAGAAAATATTCTGGATGAACAGCGGCTTATTTTTTCCGATCAATTTTTTAAACCTTGAATTGTTTCCATTTTTCAACAACAAAAAAGTGTGTGGTGCGTCTCAGAAATTGATCGATTGGATGAACAAACTGTGATGAAGAATTGTGGAGGATATATTGTAGAACCAAGTCTGACAAAGTGAAACCGCGAAGGTTATTTTGAGCACCTCATCTGTGAACTTTCCGCGAGTAAATTGTTATTGATGAGGTTGAAACGCGTGGATCGCACATTCCACGTGGTATAATGACAACATGCTAGCTAGTGATTACATATCTTTCAACTTTTGTTTCTTTCTTCATGACCCGGTCATTTCTATTTACTTTACTTCCTGAGAGGAATCCTTCTGAAGGACGTAAAGCGTCCTTGTGCTTGAACTTTCTTCATCATCAGTACATTAATACAAGTATTAAAGTACTGTACTCATTTACAGTACCAGTTTGATGAGCATCAAAATTCAATAGTTCATCAATCCTGGTTTGAAAACCGTAATAAAATTTTTCTTGAAACAAATATCAAATCATCAGTAGGATTTTATTACAGCATGCTTTGCTTTAATTAATCAACTGCTGTAGTAAACTAGAGTATAAAATATTTGAAAATCGTCAATCGCCTTTGAATAAGACCCTGACGAGTAATTAGGGTGATGGATGGTCTAATACAACGGATTATCCAAATTTTCGAATCTGAAAAAGGAAGAGTCAAACTTTTTTCCGAAGAAGTTGTGAGAAATAAGTTCAGCTTGGACGTGGATACAAATGATTTGAACCTATGCGTCTCATTGCGNTAATGAGGTAAAGATTCATTTCGTTTGCTCACGAAAACAGGATCAACGTTTCTCTTTTTTTTCAAAGTCATCAACTTTATTTTTATAATTAAAAAACCAACTCTGTGTTATTGTACACCAGCCGCTCGAATTCAAGGCGACCAGTTTCAATTTCCCTAATTTGAGAAAATATTCTGGATGAACAGCGGCTTATTTTTTCCGATCAATTTTTTAAACCTTGAATTGTTTCCATTTTTCAACAACAAAAAAGTGTGTGGTGCGTCTCAGAAATTGATCGATTGGATGAACAAACTGTGATGAAGAATTGTGGAGGATATATTGTAGAACCAAGTCTGACAAAGTGAAACCGCGAAGGTTATTTTGAGCACCTCATCTGTGAACTTTCCGCGAGTAAATTGTTATTGATGAGGTTGAAACGCGTGGATCGCACATTCCACGTGGTATAATGACAACATGCTAGCTAGTGATTACATATCTTTCAACTTTTGTTTCTTTCTTCATGACCCGGTCATTTCTATTTACTTTACTTCCTGAGAGGAATCCTTCTGAAGGACGTAAAGCGTCCTTGTGCTTGAACTTTCTTCATCATCAGTACATTAATACAAGTATTAAAGTACTGTACTCATTTACAGTACCAGTTTGATGAGCATCAAAATTCAATAGTTCATCAATCCTGGTTTGAAAACCGTAATAAAATTTTTCTTGAAACAAATATCAAATCATCAGTAGGATTTTATTACAGCATGCTTTGCTTTAATTAATCAACTGCTGTAGTAAACTAGAGTATAAAATATTTGAAAATCGTCAATCGCCTTTGAATAAGACCCTGACGAGTAATTAGGGTGGTGGATGGTCTAATACAACGGATTATCCAAATTTTCGAATCTGAAAAAGGAAGAGTCAAACTTTTTTCCGAAGAAGTTGTGAGAAATAAGTTCAGCTTGGACGTGGATACAAATGATTTGAACCTATGCGTCTCATTGCGGTAATCAGGCTTCCATCATTAAATAATTCTCATACAGTATTCTACGCAAGAGAAATATATAAATGTTACATAATGCCGTTTTCGTAATTAACACAGAATACTGTATTTTTCCGACTGCTCACTATTTAGTTATTCTTTGAACAACCTACGCAGGCTCAAGCACCGATGTTGCTCACTTGCACTCATGACGTTCAGATGTCGCTCCACTTCTTTCCAATTTCAAGATCAAATTCGCAGCGTTGATTGCTGCTGGATAAACTGGGATTGACGCTTACGACTTTTTACCTGATAACAGATTACTAAGACATGTTCCTGCTAGAACAATACACCCGTGCATTCCTATGTTGATTGGCGAAGCAAATGGACGCCGGTTGCGATCTTCCCACGAGAGGGCGGTGAATATCTTTTTTTCCTTTTCTTTCACCCTCGTCGTACCTGTCTGCGTCTATAACTCCATATTCGAGTATACTACGACAAAAAAAAGGGTGTGGACTGCATAATGGTGCTTTTTTCTGTCCTTATGTATGATGCTTTAGAGAGCTTCTGTGTTGTAGAGACGCATTGTTGCGTTGCGCTGGTTTCATTTCCGTGACCATTGGAAAACGTATCGTCATGACCGCGCGTGACTTCTGGATCGTGTTCCGGCGATGAGTCGCTGCTGCAGATCGTGAGGAATTTTTTCATTCCTTCTGTCTCAGACACAAAGGAGTGCTTTTTCTTTTTCAGGTGGATGGAATCAATGCTTGCGCCTGTTAGCACTCAAGTCTTGGTGCATATCTTTCAAAACAAGGTACAGTGAAAAATAATTGAAGAAATGCTTTGGTGAAAATACCGAGAACTTTTATGATGCGCAGCATAGAGGATTCCGGAGAACTCCACTCAGAGCAACGCAAATCTGGAACTCGAAATTATTACTCCAATATAAGCTGGTGTCTATTGGAATTGGTTTCGTGTTTCATCGAAAAATGTCGTGAAAACGGCTCTGAAACGTTTGACATATTTTGGAGCTAGGATAGGTATTATTCAGTTCTTCAATTTATTCTGTATCTTTATACAGTATTCTATCAGTCGTTCCGGAGCGTATGCAGTACAGTATTTTTTTATTGCTTCGTGTGCAAATCGAAACTGAGCTCTTGAAGATGACATTTTATAATATACTGCACGAATTATACCCTGATTGTTTTATATATAGGGACTGTTTAGGAAATTAACAATTTGAAGAAGAAGATATAATGGATTCTTCCTCTTATTTAACTACAGTAATCGTTCGTCTCGAGCAATATTTTTATCGTTTCATGTGCAAATGAAAAAACTGAGCTCTTGAAGGTGAAATTTTATAATCTACTGCATGAACAATATCAACATTTTTAATAGGGATTTTATCGGAAATTAGCGCTGTTTATGGAGAAAATATAATTATTTCTGCCTCTTATTCATCCAATCATTCTCGAGCAATATTTTTATTGTTTCATGGATGTGAAAATTAAAAACTGAGCTCTTGAAGATGAAATTTTATAGTCTACTGCATGAAAAATACCAACATTTTTAATATGAAT
This sequence comes from Notodromas monacha, assembly GCA_905338405.1. Classification (NCBI taxonomy): domain Eukaryota; kingdom Metazoa; phylum Arthropoda; class Ostracoda; order Podocopida; family Cyprididae; genus Notodromas; species Notodromas monacha. Next base: position 89,492 of record CAJPEX010000268.1, read on the forward strand.
TTTATCGGAAATTAGCGGAATTAGCGCTATTCATGGAGAAAATATAATTAATTCTGCCTCTTATTCAAGAATCAGTCGTTTACGAGCGATGTGTTCATTGCTTCGTGTGCAAATCACAACTGAGCACATAGAGATAAAAATTGTATAACCGACTGCACGAATGATATCCGGAATTGTTTTTTATTAATAGGGATAGCTTTCGTGAAAATAACATCATGAAGAAGAAAATAATATGTTTTAACAACGTTAGGGCGGATGAATGGGATGTGATACAGGCTCCCACCTAAAAAGCACAAAGGACACCCACCACACAAAACGTACGACTCAAATTAATCGATTTCACTGCCTTTTTTACGGTACGGATCTAGACTATCTGCTCCTTGTAATTCAAAAGACGAGTTGCTTGGTCCTATAATTGTTAACTTTCCCCGTGTTTGTTTAGTATCTCTAATTACGACCATAAATTTATTTTACATTCGACAGTAGACAGGACAACTGTTTTGATTCCATTCATTTTTACGAAGAAAATTCCGGTGTACGAAAGGATTTAGTCGTTTCTCTTCAAAATCTTTGTCATGAAAATTTTTTTTAACATTTCTTCCTCCCGAAATTGAATGTTCGCAATTGAATCGAATGAAAATTTTTCATTTTTTTAATACATAAAGTGCCTACCACGGCAGCAGGGCTATAAATTGAACGCAAAAACTGAGAATGACTTTATCCAAAGCCCATTTTTTCTCATCTGCTATATATGGAACCCCACCAATGTCGTTAATTCAGTGAAGAAGGGAAGTAATCAGTAAAACGAGTGAAAGGCTTCAATACAGTATTCCTTTTCACGGATGTTCAGACTTCATTAATTCGCCATTTAATATTTGCTTTCAACTTTTTGCTTAATTGGAAGCTCCACCATTCAAGTTTAAAGCCATTTTTTGAAGTCAACCCACACAGATGATGATTTAATTAAATTACTTTACTGTACTACGGCAATTTATAATCTTCACGCTAAAGTCTGATCTTATCCACTGATGTGTAAAAACCACGGAGATTTTGTACGCGAAATGTTTTTTGACTAAAAAAAATGCAGGTCCCACAGGCTGATTGAATTGTCGCAGTTTGTCTGCCAAAAATCTAGGAATGTGTTTGTTTTCCTTTTGCAGCTACTGAAAGCTTGAATTAATCTCCTAAAGCCCCATTGACAAACTAACAACTGGCAGACCCTCTTCAGAACAAAGTGTAACGGACCAGGACATTTTTTATAGATATAATTTTTTTGTGGAGAACAAACTATATAACATGGGGAGACAACCCGGCCTACAGAAAAAAAAACAATATTCATTTTCCAGATGATATATTGTTCAGATTTTAGATTGTTATAGAGAGAATTGACCTGTATTACTGTAAAACCTCTTTATGTCAAATTTCTAGACACCTAGAAAATAATTTGACTTGAGGTTTTGTCTTATAATAGGAAGCTAGGTTTTGATTTTTGAAGTTTTTGAGTTGAGGAAACAAGGATTTTTGTTGCAAAAAATAAAATAAAAATTGGGGGAATTTGTGAATGAGGATATTCTGGGCCAAAACTTGCTTCTTAATGAGTTTTTAGCCTGCTGGACTTGGAGGCAGGGGGTCATTTGCTCAATTGCTCTTTCACATCTATTCATGATGCATCAAATCATTTGTTTTATTGGTTTTCCCTTCAATATTTCAAGGACATATTAACCAAAAGGCCTCAGGAAATTTGACCTACAGATGTTTGAGAGAAAAAGACCAAGTTAGGGAGGCTTTTAATGCATTGTTTCCAAGGGAATTCATAAAAGGACTTGAAATAAATGAAATTATGGAGATATGTAACTTATGTGGAGGTTTGACTTATATTGAGGTTCAACTGTATCATGTGTGGGGTTGTGAGTGATGCGGCATGACCCAAGCAGAGCATCCTTGCTTCGGCATGCACACATCAAGAAGTTACCAAAGCAACCCACGGACCAGGATGTGGAGTGGCACCTGGTTTGCCACATTGCGGTAAACCAGGTGAATAGATATTGATCTGTACAGAAACAACACTTGGCAAAGGCTCCAAAGCCTTCACTGGACTACAAACTTTGCCTGACAGCATGATGTGTTGAGGAATTATCTCTGAGGATTGTCTTGCTTAACATTACCTGTTTGTGTGACTGCAAGATGAGTCTTTGAGGATTTGTCCTATCTTGGTTGCCTGTGGGTTGCTGAATAAATTAGCATGTGGGACTCCCATCCAGAGGATCTGGCCTCATAAAGGCTGAGCAATGCTTTCCTTTGTTTCTCTTAAACCTTTGTCATTGCGGCCTGACATCACATTGCAGTCATGATTATACTGACTCCCCAGCTTAAAGCACTCCAAAACAAGACTTCCTCCATCAGCAGGCTCTGAATAATTTGTTATAACTGTCATAAACATGCAATGATTTAAGTAATTAATAATTGGATCTTAATCTTTCAAGAAAAAAAGGATGCTTCCCCCCATTACAAAGTCTGATGCATTCCTGGACAGTCACGCAAAAGCAACCACGCAAACTCGAGTTTTTATTTTTTTTCGCTGCTCTTCCGAAATGCGATGTTGAGGCATTCTAAAGAACGAAGCAAAGATGCATCTTTTTGTGTGGCACAGATACTAAAAAATGCATCCTTGTCTGGAGAAAAACAATGCGTAATTTGTGTGCTTGTTTCCTGTCGTCCTGTTACAATTATTTTTTTTTTCTGAAGGATGCTATCGGTGTTTTGTTTTTTTACTGCATGTAAGGAGTTTATGGTTTTGGGTTACGGTTCGACATTTTGTCTTGTTGGCCTCTCCCCTCGTGTTCTTCCGTTTCCTGTCTGTAAATCACGGGTTTGCTTATAGGGTTGCGCTTATCCGGAAGGAACTTGACGGAAGGTTTCCTGAGGATGTCGTGACCAGGAGAGCCTCGATTTTACTCGTTCTTGGTGGGTTACTTTTCTGATGAAAGGAATGGCAGGGTTAACTTCACCAGCATGATTTGCATTGAAGATCGAGCTAGAAAGATGGGAAATCAGCCCAAGAAGTTTTGCAGAGACGCAGGATGATTAATATCTTTTCTTGGAAAAAATTTCAAGCTGAATATATAGCTATTTTGAGTACAATTTTTATGGAAAATAATTCATTCTTTCGCATTGACAGAATTTTGTGGGCCAAGCATGGCGAACATCATGCTTGAAATTTTATTCATCACGTCTATGGATGTTGTTTTTCGTTTTTTTTTTTAAATTAAGCTTCAGACTTGAAGTTGATTAATTTTTTAGTTGAATCTTGATCATTCGTAATCGTAATAGAGTTTTTTTCGTTGGACACGTCAGTGACGATCCCAAAAAAGGGAAAATAAATGACAACTTTTACTGTCACGAAAATGATTCGATTTCCATTCCCGCCTCATATTATTCTTCACTCAGAGCAATAGTATCCCCTATATACTCGAGCCTCGGGGGCAGAATACAGTGGGACATGCTTTCCTGAGCTAAGAGACAGGATGCATTTCTAATGCATCTTTTGCACATCGGGATATTCATCCACCTTAGAAAAAGGCAAGATAGTGGAGTATATAGTGTCCCCCCGGTGATCACAATCGGAACCCCTTGTGTCTCTGCATCACGTTAGTGTAGGTACTTCGGTTGAGTCGTTCTTGCGGTCAGTAGGACGCCCCACAACCACTACTACTACTGCTACTACTATTACTACTACTACTTCTACTACGACTAAAATGACGGGTTGTACCGTAATGTGATGCGTGCATTGGGAATTTCTGTGAGGAGGCGCGAGAGAAGTCAATAACTTGGTTGGACACAAATACCCTATTTTTCTTTTTCTTTCTGGAGATTAATGAGAAATTTCCTAGAATATCGAAGTCAAAATTTCCATATTTTCAAGTCTATAACGCGGAAAGTACAGACATCGTAGTGACAAATGACGTTCTCGTTAACTTGACACGAAGGTAAATAACCGCATAAGGAAGTGATATCTAATTATGAGGTGGAAGGAAGGTAAAGACAATGTAATACTGTACAACTGATACCCTTGGCGGAGAACAGATTTTGCTGATCTATGAAAAGAAGTACAGTATATCCCTAAAACGTTCATTTCTTGAACCATTATTCCCCATCGACTTGGTGGGTGGCTGGAATAACGTCACCATAGGACTAACATCGTCACCCTGGAATAATGTTGTCAAGATTTGATGTCATGTGGAATATCATTGTCAGGAATAATATAATTGCATTTGGGAATTTCATTTTTCTGCTAAACTGTAATAAAATTGTCAAAATTTTCTTTTTCCTGAAATTGGAACAACCTTTGTCTGGCAAAACTGAACTTTCCTCATAATGTGAATATGGAATAATCATCATTATAATAGTAATCTTCTGAGTCCCATGCAGACTGGCCATTCCTTGTACAAGCAAGGACTTGGAACAGGGTTTTTAAAAAGTTCTTGAGTGGAGACCTGCATCTCCACTAATGTCACAGGGTGCTAAGAATTTGTCAAGAAAACTAAAAAATTAAACTTTGGATGGTTTTTTAATCATGACATCAATATTCCAGTTCAGGCATATACTAGGGTTTTCCAGTTCTTAAGAAACAACATTTTTCCATGACCAATGTATGAGATGTATCTGGTTTTTTCAAACAATAATTTTTTGATGACATTCAGGATTTTTTAACAGCACAATGTTGGGCAAGTTATGCAGAAAGGGAAGATTTTTTTCACAATATAATTCCAAGAGATGCTTGACAATGATAATCCATTGTTGAAATTACAACATTATTCCACCAACCCAACTTGGCACCATGCTTTCCATCTTCATTATTTCATCTATTGAAAGAATAGCTTCTCTCAAGTCACACATGCCATGCCCTTGTTTTGGGGATTTTCTCTCAGAAATGCATTTTTGGTTAAAAGTATCTGCACCACATTTTTCTGCCTCAATTTTTGAAAAATAAGGTGTGCCAGGTACTCAAATATACCCAGTGAGCATCACAAAGCTCTCCAAATATTATCCAAAAGATGTCTGTGGAAGTATTCCTGCATATAGGACTTCCATGGACAAAAGATGTCCACGGATAAAAGATCCATAGACAAAAGATGTACCTGGAAGTCTTTCAGATGAGGACTTCCATGTTGGACATCTTTGGATAACTTGAGTGAAAAAAAATTTATGCTTTGATGGACAAGTTGTCTGCCAGTTTTTTCTGGTGGACAAGTTCATCATCTGCTTTTGTAAAATAATACCAAATAAAGCAATTGCTGAAAGAGAGCACTTTAGAAACTGTAATAAAACACCTCTTCTCATTGCTGCGTGAATACACGGCTCGTTTTCGCGAACTTTATCTGATAAGTGTGTATATTATGCACCTGCATGTAATCTAATATACAGGCCCCGTGGACTCGGTGCTTTAGTGCGAAGCGCTCTTAATTGAATCCTCGGGACACGTATATGTATGATGCGGCTCAGTCATGCACGTCACCTCTTTCCGCGAAAAACTTCCATCTGCACGCAATAAAATGGCGAAGGGGAAACTCGATTTTCCGCGACATTGATTGCCAAAAGTTCGTTGGAACGGAAACTAAAATATGATCACCCACTCCGAGTGAGTCTTGAGTATTTGAATAGTCCTCAGAAGAAGAAGAAATGCGAAACTCTCTCTCTCTCTATCTCTCCTTGAAAATAAATAAAAGAAATTGAAGTCCACCGCTGTATCATATTTCAAGACCTGGGGTTTATTAATTTTTTGGGGAAAATATTTAAATACAGTACTGTTTGAAGTCGAGCTTCTCATTCGGCATCAAAACATCCATATGAGAAGAAGAATGAAAAAAATGTTCTCGTGGAGAACTCTGGCAATTTTTTGATGCCAAATCAGAAGCTCAATTTCTCCAAGCAGCAATGTTGTATTTAATTATTTAGAAAAACAGGTCTTGAAAAATGATGAAGAACAAAAGAATATTACCGTATATTGCTCAGTTGTATGCCTCAGCAATAAAAAAGTTTTAAAATTCAAATATTTGACAAAATTTTGAATTTAAAATTTGGAAAAAATGTCCCCAGCCTATCCAAATGTAAATGAAGTGAACTGATGCAAAATTTGTGTTTAGGAAATTTGGCAGTTAATGGGTTAATCAATCAACCCAACCTTTCTGAATGAACTATTGGGTGATTGATACCCGAAATGCAGATGAAAAATTGCAAAATATATGCGGTAAGTTAATTACTGTAGCATTATAATATGAAGTATTTTGTTTTGGTGAATTTANATGAAGCCAACTCAGCAAGAACGCCAGTCATCCTGCGGGGTGTTGGTGATGATGATGACGATGATGATAATGATGATGATGAAGATGATGCTGATTTTACTGCCCAACATGGCATATGTGATGTGTGCATCTGGAATTTCTGTGAGGAGGCGCGAGAGAAGTCAATAACTTGGTTGGACACAAATGCCCTATTTTTTCTTTTTCTTTTCGAAGATTAATGAGAAATTTCCTAGAATATCGAAGTCAAAATGTCCATATTTTCAAGAGATATTGCGCCTTTCATGTCTGTAGCATCACTGTTTACTGCAAGAGCAATTGAACTGTGCTTCCATTTATTGGCGTATTCCTTCACTATAGATTAATACTCCACCTTCCTTCCATTTCTGTTACATCTACAACTGATACCCATAGTGGAGAAAAGATTTTTGCTGATCTATGAAAAGAAGTACAGTGTATCCATAAAATGTTCATTTCTTGAACATTTATTCCCCATGTAGACAAGTAGACCTGGTGGGTGTATGGAATAACATCACTAGGACTAACCCTGTCACCCTGATGGAATAACGCTGTCAAGATTTTATGTCATGAGGAATATCATTGTCAGGAATAATATCATTGCATTTGGGAATTTCATTTTTCTGCTAAACTATAACAAAATTGTCAAAATTTATTTTTTGTGAAATTGGAAGAACCTTTGTCTGGCAAAACTGAACCTTCCTCATAATGTGAATATGGAATGATGATCATTATAATAATAATCTTCTGAGTCCTATGCAGACTGGCCATTCCTTGTACAAGCAAGGACTTGGAACAGCAGGGTTAAAAAAAAGTTCTAGAGTGGAGAACTGCACCTCCACTAATGTCACAGGGTGCTAAAAATTTGCCAGGAAAGCTAAAAAATTAAACTTTGTATGTTTTCTAGCCATGACAACAATATTCCAGTTCAGGCATACAAGGTTTTTTCAGTTCTAAAGAAACAACATTTTTCCAATGTATGAGATTTATCTGGTTTTTTTCAAGCGCTTATTTTTTTTATGACATTCAGGATTTTTTAGCAGTACAATGTTGGGCAAGTTATGCAGAAAGGGAAGATTTTTTCACAATATAATTCCAGGAGAGGCTTGACAACAATAATCCAGTGTTGAAATTATAACATTATTCCACCACCCCAATGAATTCTGTCTTCATTATTTTACCTATTAAAAGAATAGCTGCCCTAAAGTCACACATGCCATGCCCTTGTTTTGGGGATTTTCTCTCAGAAATGCATTTTTGGTTGAAAGTATCTACACCATATTTTTCTGCCTCAATTTTTGAAACATAAGGTGTGCCAGGTACTCAAATATACCCAGTGAGCACAAAGCTCTCCAAATATTATCCAAAAGATGTCTGTGGAAGTCCTGCATATAGGACTTCTATGCTGGACAAAAAATGTCCACGGATAAAAGACCCATAGACAAAAGATGTCTGTGGAAGTCTTTCAGAGGACTTCCATGATGGACATCTTTGGTAGAACTTCCATGGACAAAAGATGTGCATGTAAAAAAGATCCATAGACAAAAGATGTACCTGGAAGTCTTTCAGATGAGGACTTCCATGATGGACATCTTTGGATAACTTGAGTGAAAAAAAATTTATGCTTTGATGGACAAGTTGTCTGCCAGGTTTTTCTGGTGGACAAGTTCATCATCTGCTTTTCTAAAATAATACCAAATAAAGCAATTGCTGAAAGAGAGCACTTTAGAAACTGTAATAAAACTCCTCTTCTCATTGCTGCGTGAATACACGGCTCGTTTTCGCGAACTTTATCTGATAAGTGTGTATATTATGCACCTGCATGCAATCTAATATACAGGCCCCGTGGACTCGGTGCTTTAGTGCGAAGCGCTCTTAATTGAATCCTCGGGACACGTATATATGTATGATGCGGCTCAGTCATGCACGTCACCTCTTTCCGCGAAAAACTTCCATCTGCACGCAATAAAATGGCGAAGGGGAAACTCGATTTTCCGCGACATTGATTGCCAAAAGTTCGTTGGAACGGAAACTAAAATATGATCACCCACTCGGAGCGAGTCTTGAGTATTTGCATAGTCCTCAGAAGAAGAAGAAATGCGAAGCTCTCTCTCTCTATCTCTCCTTGGAAATAAATAAAAGAAATTGAAGTCCAGCGCTGTATCATATTTCAAGACCTGGGGCTTATTAATTTTTTGGGGAAAATATTTAAATACAGTACTGTTTGAAGTCGAGCTTCTCATTTGGCATCAAAACATCCATATGAGAAGAAGAATGAAAAAAATGTTCTCATGGAAAACTCTGGCAATTTTTTGATGCCAAATCAGAAGCTCAATTTCTCCAAGCGGCAATGTTGTATTTAATTATTTAGAAAAAACGGTCTTGAAAAATGATGAAGAACAAAAGAATATTACCGTATATTGCTCAGTTGTATGCCTCAGCAATAAAAAAGTTTTAAAATTCAAATATTTGACAAAATTTTGAATTTAAAATTTGGAAAAAATGTCCCCAGCCTATCCAAATGTAAATGAAGTGAACTGATGCAAAATTTGTGTTTAGGAAATTTGGCAGTTAATGGGTTAATCAATCAACCCAACCTTTCTGAATGAACTATTGGGTGATTGATACCCGAAATGCAGATGAAAAATTGCAAAATATATGCGGTAAGTTAATTACTGTAGCATTATAATATGAAGTATTTTGTTTTGGTGAATTTANGGGTTAATCAATCAACCCAACCTTTCTGAATGAACTATTGGGTGATTGATACCCGAAATGCAGATGAAAAATTGCAAAATATATGCGGTAAGTTAATTACTGTAGCATTATAATATGAAGTATTTTGTTTTGGTGAATTTACCGCGGAAATCAGTGACTGAACAACTAAAGTAACGCAATAATCGGGAGGAGAATGTTGAAAGATTTTTGCAATCAAAGATAAAAGAATATTTTCTTTTTTCGATAAAAAGAAAAACTCTTGTTCTTTTATTTTATTTTCTGCAATGCATGTCTTCTTTATTCTTCAGAATTGGTTTCATTTTCATGACCGTGTCTATACTGGGATATTCGTGGTTTCTTCAGTATAAAAAAAACTGCATACATCTCAATCCTCAATATAAAAAAAAGCGCCACACGAGATCATAGCTGTGAATATCAGACCCCACCTTCAGTTTCTCCGACGAAAATAAATTACAAGTCAGACTCAGAACTTCCTGAATGTGTTCTTGGTTGTTCACAACTCACAATAAGAGACGACCGTGGAAAATCAAGTGAGGAAATGAACATTTAAAAAAGAATAGAAGGAACTCGACCCGTGAGAAGGGTAAGGGTTGACTTTACAAATCCCCAGTGACATGAGCCTTTAATGGACAATTGTTGCCGACATTGAGTAAAGTCAGAGGTCATGTTTAAAACAACCCAACCTTTCTGAATGAACTATTGGGTGATTGATACCCGAAATGCAGATGAAAAATTGCAAAATATATGCGGTAAGTTAATTACTGTAGCATTATAATATGAAGTATTTTGTTTTGGTGAATTTATCGGGGAAATCAGTGACTGAACAACTAAAGTAACGCAATAATCGGGAGGAGAATGTTGAAAGATTTTTGTATTCAAAGATAAAAGAATATTTTCTTTTTTCGATAAAAAGAAAAACTCTTGTTCTTTTATTTTATTTTCTGCAATGCATGTCTTCTTTATTCTTCAGAATTGGTCTCATTTTCATGACCGTGTCTATACTGGGATATTCGTGGTTTATTCAGTATAAAAAATCTACATACATCTCAATCCTCAATAAAAAAAAAAGCACCACACGAGATCATGGCTGTGAATATCAGACCCCACCTTTAGTTTCTCCCACAAAAATAAATTACAAGTTAGACTCCGAACTTCCGGAATGTGTTCTTGGTTGTTCACAACTCACAATAAGAGACGACCGTGGAAAATCAAGTGAGGAAATGAACATTGTTTTTTCTTATCTTCCTTGAGCTGGGCACTCTTCCCATTCCCAACTGAAATGTTTAGGGGTCACTGTACTCGGAAATTACCTGTTAACAACGGCTGTAACTCATTTCAGTCTCCAGTACAAATTTTGCTGAATAATGCAGTGGAACACTGTGAAAACGAATCTTGTAATGATGCATTCTTGTGCGCGTAATATTTCACCAAGTCTATTAAATTTAGCCAGAATATTATTTGAGGCTCAAAATTCCAAATTGGGGCAAAAACTCCCATGTCAAATTTTTAGTCAATTCCCGCCTGAAGTCCCTCAGGAACAGTGAAGTTTTATTTCTCAATCTGACATTTTTGAGGGTGAATATGGATAGTCCACTCATTCTGTGGGGATTCTCTAAAACAATTTTTTCTGATCCCTTGAATTTTGTTGTAGAGTTAGAGAGTCCACCTGTCGCATAAGAAATTAACTTGAAAGTTGAACTCCAGTCTTGTGAATGTATGAAATATTAAAGGACTTTTAGTGAAAAGGAAGTTTTTCGGTCTCTTAGGATTTAAAGTTAAATGTTGTAAATACGTCGTAAACGTCAGGGGAAAGGAGATATAAGTGGAACACTTAAACTAAGCATTATTTTTTTTTCAAATTCCAGTTTGTCCGTGTAATAATTATGGGACCATGAATCGTTAAATAATCAATCGATGAAATCTGAATTAGAACATTTATTTGAAAAGAGACAAACTGTCGAGTGATTTACTCAAAATCTTCGGTTGCCAAACCTTGAGTTTTGCAAGAAAGATTCCTGACAGATCATCGCGTATATTAATTGTACCATCGCGATTCTCAACTGCAGTATATAGCCAGGGACATTAACAAAAAATGCAAATTATTGCATTTGAAACTCGAATCTGAACTGATTTACTGTTCACCAATGACATTTTTTTTAATGCTCTGGTCTATATATACGAACAGTACAATGCAAACCGTGACGTTCGATTGCTGCTCACGAGAGGAAAAATCCAACGTGGACTCTAATCAGTAAAAATTTCTTCAACCTATAAAATAGAGCATTTGATTTTCCGAGTGCATCCTATATATAATTTGTAGCAGGTCTTTATTTGATGGGTTATTTTCCAGGCTCTTTGCAGAAATATAGCCCATAGGGACTTCAACGAGTATTATTCCGCTCCTCTTTACGCAGGTCACGGGAGTCCGTAAGAGAGATGAGAAAAATACGCATGCCAGGCGTCTCCAACCCTCTTTTAGCGTTTCCGCTCTGGGTCCTCCACCCCAGGTTCATGTCTTCACTTCGTTAGGTAAGGTTGCCCAGAAGCGAATCCAGTCAACTGTGGTAAATTCGCATGATCCGCGTGCACGAGTGTGTGACGCTTTTTATATGAGACGGTTGCTGATGGGGGTAGTGGGAAGAAATGCAGGCATTGTTTCTGAGCCACTGACTAAATTCAGTCTGGAAATGCGCAATTATGTTTTTTTTATATTTTTTTAGCTTTAACCAGACACGCATTGACTGTGAGATCATGTGAACACGCATACCTGGCAAATAAGTGAGATTGCCGAACTCAGCATTTCCAAAAATTGTTTGAATTTGATAACTCAAACATACAATTTGTTGGGCAAGCACGCCATGTAAATTAATATGTTATATAATGAATTCCTAGAAGTAAGAAGTAATCCCTCCTCCTTAAAATCTCAGTGCCAGGAACATCTTGGCATAGTAGCATCTTTGATGATATCTTTTCTGCTCTGATTTTGGAAGTAAAACCTATTCAAGGTTGAATATAATTAGTATTATATAAGCTGCTCTTCTTTTAATATTCATCATCAGTTCAGTTGTGTTATTTGAGTTATTCACTCATTCCTGCAAGTTGAGTTTGCTGAGTTGTTGCTGTTATTCAAGTTTACTCTGTGAAATACATTTACCCCTTTAAACTGCAAAATTCCTACAAGGAATTCCCGGTCCTGTCCCAGACTGATTGTGTTTTATTATACTGCATTTGACGCTCCACATCAAATTATATTGAGGAGACATTTGTCCCAAATACAAGTGAGGCAAAAACTCCCTGGTAAAATTTCTAGTCAATTCCTGCCATTGGTCTGTCTTTTGATAGTCATCAAGAATTGCATCTCCTTCAAGATTGTAATTTGAAAGTTTGGAAGAAATTCACGCTCTCTGTTTCTGATCCACTGACTAAATCCGGTCTGGAAATGCGCTATGCATGATTTTTATATGTGCGATCATTTACTGTACTGTACTGTTCTGTTCTGCATTCTGTTCTTTGAATGTTGTTGAGAATTTTATCCCCTTCATGTTTGCAATTCCTAGGAATTAAGCGCGCGTAATTAATGTCGGAGGAAACTTTCATGCGGGAAACGGTAACCTTTGAGAATTACACCAGTAATTTGGATGCAGATGTGTTAATCAAAACAGGAGCTTTAGCTGTTCCACGCTCTTCTGTAACGTTAATCATTATGCACGAACAATCATAACAAAGCTTGTGCTATTTTATTTAGCCCAAGAGTGAGAGTATTTTCTCGAAATTGAGGTCTATGAAATAAATAATATCTGCCTTTCGGCACGATTTTCTTACGTCCGTGCCAAAAGCCCACTTTATGAAGTAATTTCGCAAATGACTCTAACTAACCTGGTGAAAATGGGTAACTCAAAAAAAAAGAATTACACCAGCTGAAATACAGTTGAATCTCGTTACAGCGAATGTCATTAAAACGAGTAAATGGTTAGAACAAAGTCATTTTTCAGGTTCATGTCCAATAGCAATAACTTATGTACAGTAAATCACTTCACAACAAATACAGTAGTTCTGGTTAAAACAAAAGCTTTTTGCTTTCCAAGCAGCTTAGTTGTAACGAAATTTTACTGTATTGCATTTATAAATTATTTCTGGCTTGATTTAGGCGTACATAGAATTTTTTGAGCAGCTTATTCTTCTAATATTATATTTATTCATAGACTCGAAAGTGCGGTGTATGTCTTAATGGAAGATTTTTTTTCAAAGAAGTATGCCTATAAATCAGAAAAGGAGATGTCCATCTTGTAAATGGGCCAATGGTGCCAAAGTAATTAGGGCATACATTACAGGCAAACCTCATTGAGTCAAATTTCAAGGGACCAGCAAAAACAATTTTTGACTTATAGGGAGGCATTTGACTTAGGGAGGTTCCAGTTTTATTGAGGATCAAATGTATTTTATACATTTATAAATACTGATAAATTGCATGCTGCAATATTGTCTGAAAAGGTGTCTCATTCTCACAAGGATTTTCAAGAAGATGTAGATGGTAATGGAAGAGTTGGAGTATAACGCAGAAAACAGGAAATAATGCACTCTTCCTTGGCCATCATTCTGATTATTTGATCAGATGACAGAAATTATTGAATTCAATCTCGAACTCATGCAGCACACATGAACAAATTATCCCGTCTCGAAACTTATTGTCGTGCGAAATTATGACAATATGAAATGAAATAATCTTTCTTCAGCCGGTTGCAGTCAATTTCACCTTTTCTGGGAAAATTCAGAAATTCCTAGTCTTATTTATCCAAAACACAAAAATGCATGCATGTAAATGCAGGTTGATATAAGAGGAGAATATTGTGTGGAAATCGGGGACCTGCTCAGGAATATCCGAAAGAGGGCTGTAAATTCTTCCAGCTCGATGGCTGGGCGAGCAATTTGGATCAGAATTTATAACGCGTGGCGGCGGCGGCGGCAGTGGCGGCAGTGGCGACGTTGCTGTTGCGGACAGAGAGATTTTATTTTGCTTCTGCACGTTATATCGCCTTGATGGTCCGCAACAACAAGGGAGGTAAAAAGTGCGACGAGGCTTGTGCCCCGTCCACTTTAGATCGCTTTTCTTTCTAAGAGGGAACAAGAGCAGTAGAACTCTAGACCCTTGGGACTATCGTCGTCCACTGCTGATGGTCAGCACGTAGAGTTGCCAACATTGACTTCATTCTAGATACAGTCTTTAAACAAATTTAGAATACTGTACATCAGGGTTCCCCAAACTCTTTTGCTCCGAGACTGTCAAATTTCAACAAAATATTTTGCAGACCGGCAAATTGTCATACAATTTTGTGCAGACTGGCAAAGTTATCAACAATTTTTGAAAACCTGGGGAATTTTTTAAAATACCTGCCATGAAGTCCTCAAAACAAAACTTGCATTGCAAAAATTAAATAAAGAACCAATAAGCAGCTATATATTGGAATGTCTTGAAAAAACAAATAAAGCTGAACCTCAACAAAGGCTTCTCAGATTTGAAACTGAAAATAATATTTTCACACAGGTGAAGACATGCGTCTAATGCGTGAAGTGTGAAAAAAATTAAAGCTAACTTTCATTTTTCTCAGATAATTCCGACTGCCTTTTCTTCCAAACTTTTGGATAATTAGGGATAACAGCGGCTTCATTACTACCTTCTATGAATTTGTCATGCAGAATAAATTTTCCTGCAGACCAGCAAAAAACTTCTGCTGACCAGCGCCTGTCCATGGACCATAGGTTGGGGAACACTGCTGTACATATGAGAATGACAAAATATGCACACACTCTGAGAGTTTGCTTCATGCCAAGTGCCAATTCCATTTTCTAGAAAACTATCATTTTTTTAATTTTTGGAGCTTCTTTTTAACTGAAAATGCACTTGCACAAACTAACACTGCTCCCTACAAACGCATTCCATGAAAGACTATACACAGTAACATGTGATAATCTGTCAGAAAAGAAAATAGTAAGTAAATCATTGTCACTCAATAATTTACTGTGAAATTGTTAACCCTTGGATGGCAGAGGGTTCTTTCCCATAGCGGGATGGAGTCAGATTATTTTTGTATCCTCCCGCGTTTTCAGTTTTGGGAAGGTCACCAAAACCCTTCAAGGTGGGCTGAGGCAAAGTCAGAATTAATCCAAAAAAAAGCCAGTAGCCTAACTGAGAATTTTTTTTTTTTGCCCGCAACATTTTTCTGTGCTCAGAGAAAAAAGCATTGGGATTTTTCCCAACTTTGCCCTTGAACACCTGTTGTCATTTTTTTTCAAACCTCTCTGAGGTGCCACAAAATTTTGCAAAAATAGTCCAACTTTGCCGCACAAGGGTTAAATAAATGAAACTCACAATGACTCAATCAAAACTACGTTTCTCTACAGGAATTGAAGTGACTCCAAAAATTCAACTTGTTCAGTTTTATTTTATTTTAGGGAACATTGAACCATTTGCATAAATTAACCCATACGAAATTAGCTTCTGATCAGAACAATAAGCATGTGCATCATTCTTTGATGTCCTACACCTTCAGAATTTTGGCTTTAATACCTGTGGAAAGCATAGAGTTGATAATTGTTACCTGTTATCTTGTTTTTCTGGAACGGGTACACTAAATTTAGTCCCTGTTCAATCACACAAATGTAAAATTAAATTTTAAAAATACATGGGAGGATGTAGGGCCAAAGAAGGTTGACAACAATTTGCCAGGGATTTGCAGAGCATGATATGTACAATAGGCTTTTTAAAAATTCAGCAGATATGTGTGAAAATTGCTTTTAAATAAATGCATGGCAATTCAACCTCCCACAATTAAACTATCCCACAATCTGATGGTCAAATTTGCAGAGAGGTTGACTTGAAATTTGACCTCTGCCCAAGAATTCAACCTGCTCTGGCCACTTTTTTCATTTTTGTAATGATACTGCTCAATTTTATCAAGTGTCTTGCAATTCTTCCACTTTGCAATTTGACCCTAGTCTGGCAATGGATTATGTTGATATTGCAAGGTACCACCTGTACTCATGCAAATTGTGTGCAGGAAAAGTATGAAAAATATGCAAAAATTAAAGTTGCACTGCAGTATTTAAACTGATTGGTCATCATCAAACCAACGCCTTCAGATAATAGTACTTTAGATGTTTTCTTGGATACATTTCACAGAATAAAAGCACCTGACCTGTCATCCAAACAATCTCATCAAGGTTTTTGGAATATAAGCTGATTATTTACCGTTTTCTTCAGAAGTATGATATTGTGAAGCGAGGAACTAACAACATGTATTCACATTTGATTCAACAGAAAGATTGAATATCGCCAAGTCTGTGAATTAATCCGTTCTAGCCACCATGCTTGAGGAAAGTTCTACAGCCATAAAAAGTTTGCACACCCTAATCCGACTCACGTCGGACGAGAATGTACTAGTGTGAGTCAGGGAGGACTTCGTTTAGTACGTCTTCTCTTTGCTTCCAACTGATTAATAAGGGGCTTTCATCTAGCTACTACGAACTTTTCAGTAGTTCGAGTTATAAAGCACACAATCTTGTAAAGGGTTGACGAAAACAAAACGTGCGTTACACTCATGCTGCGTAAGGAAATCACAACCACCTTTTTTCGCAACTTTTGACGCAGTTCAGCATAGTTCAACATTCGGTGTCTTTATTCCTTGAAACACTGATCTCAGAGTGAAAGTTTTTTAAATGTAAAATGAGTTCAGCCACTAATTCGAGGTTTTTATCTGCAAACTGACATATTCCCACGAAGTAAAGTTGGATTTAAAATTAAATTCGGGTCAAACTCTTCAAGCTTATTACCTGATCAAGTTTACTTGTCTATAAGAGTGTTTTGCGTCGTTTTTACCGTTTATGTAGAGTTAAAGAACGACAGAGCTATGCAAAAACTTAATCTTTAATATAAGGACCAGGTATTTATTCACCTTAGTACTGCATGTAAATTATAGCAAAATTATAGCAAACGGACGCCGTCTAAAATGCAAGACATTACTTTGCACACCACATGCAAGCAATCTTAAACATTTCCAGCTCAAAATTCCATTGAAACGGCAAACTCAAGATATTGCAGTCTTTTTCGTTTTTCGCCACTTTCCAGTGAGTTAATTTAGTCACCCTGAAAAAAAATTCCGCCAACGGGGCAACAATGTTGTCGCATGAGAATATATTCTGAACCAGGCTTTCCTCTTCTTTTTTTTATATATTACTGCACATTTCACAACGACTTGTCAATCGTTGCTCCGTTTCTTCTCCCCCAAGAAGAACACTTGAGCTTCAATTATAACCGAGAATCGAGGTGAAAACGTGAACGCGCCGAGGGATTCCTTTACACGGTCGTAAATTCCAAGGCAAATAACCATTGAGACAGGGGCAAAAAAAGAGAGAAGAATTAATAGAATAGATTTTTAGGACCACGAGCTCATCGTGTATTTACGGAGCCGAGGCTAGGGCACGAAGTCTATCTCTGCAAAGGGTCAATCTTTTTGTTCCGCTGAAGCAGGTCGTCTCCGCATTTAGTCGGGTTCCCACAATTGGATATAGACGTAGTTATATATAGGTTCCTATATATCGACGTTTTCATTCCTTTGTTACTCGGAATTGCCGGTTTTATTTCTCGGGGTTAATTTTTAATTATTTTTATTATTGGAAATTCAAAAGTGAAGAGCGGTATTTTTCCTGTTGTGCACCATCACGAGGAGCCCGATGCATCACTGATGAAGAAATTATATTCTCGATTGAATTTTTGTTGGAAATCATTGAGAAGTGTGACGATGTTTTTGTATTTCAGGTCTCGCGATTTCTGATTCTTGGAGTTTTTAAAAAACTAATTATGCATTTTCAGATAATGAATGATTTTTCAGTCCTAATATACAGAGCCGGTAAGAGAAAATCACTCTCGGAAAAATATTTTTTTAAGCTTTTTTCGAAACGTATAATATGCTGGAAGAAATTATCGTCTCGAAAGAATTTTGTGAGAAGTTACTGACGAGTGTCACAATAAGGTTTGTGTATATCAGGCCGAGCAGATCTGATTTTTTTAAAACTGATTTTGCATTTTCAAATAATGAATGATTTGGTCAGTGGAAATAAACAGAGCCTATATAAGAAAATATACTGCCTTCGACCTGAAAAAGTCCGATTTTGTTATATTTTCTCGAAGCGTCAGAATATTTTTCCCAAAATATATTTTGACTAGAGAAAATATCCTTGTGTGCGCATGTATAAAGGCAAAAAATTCAATTGACTGAGTTCTTGCATTAAAATATTGTATTGATGTATTATTTTCACTAGTGTGTCGGATTTGAAATAAACGAAATCACAGCACATCATTGCAGTATATATTTTGGTGTTTTTCGCACGTTTTCACACGAAGAAACTTGTATGCCATCGTACTTCTCCCTTTTTAAACTAAATGAATGCGTTAAATAACTTATAAACCTGGCGAAGATTTTTCTTGTAGAATCCCATGAAATTGACGAAACCTCAGCACCAACGAAACACTCACTGGGACTCGTGACGATCGACGGAAGCCGAAGCAATTTTCCGCTGGTTCCATAATTGTCCATTAGCAGGATTGAGGCTGACGATTGATGGCTTCGTCTTGCCTCAATCCCGGTGAAAAAAAAAAATAACCACCATCAGCGAAAAAGAAATTAATGATCAAACCACAAACAACATCCCTGTATTTATTTGAAGCATACCGCGACCGATTCTGTCTTGTTTTTTTTTGTTTTTTTACGGGGAGTGGCGAAACAACGCGGGGAAATCGTGACTTTCTGCAATGAATTCGTTTTTCTTTGGGCGTGGTTTCTTGTGTATAGGAGAAGAATCCTAAAACAGTATCCTCACGGATTTTTTGTTGTTGTTGAACGCTACGAAAGAGAAATGAATGGAAGCAATCTACCTTAATATTATTTTCATCACTTTCCCGAAAACGAGCACGTATAGAAACAATTTGCCACATTATTTTGTAGAAAATGCTGCGAGAGTGGAGAGAGCCACACGTCTTTGGTTGGGGTGATTGCCATGCAATTCAACTTGCCATTCCGTGTTGGTTTTTTTTTATAAAGCCAACAAAAAAGCTTTCTGCGGAAATCGGTGATATATCTTGCTAATTTTTATCCTCCCAGTTTATAACTTCCTGGAACAGCAAAATGGCT
Organism: Notodromas monacha; assembly: GCA_905338405.1. NCBI lineage: Eukaryota > Metazoa > Arthropoda > Ostracoda > Podocopida > Cyprididae > Notodromas > Notodromas monacha. The sequence continues at coordinate 108,732 of CAJPEX010000268.1, forward strand.
GTGAATAGGTTTCGAGGATAATAATTCTACAGCAATTTCATGCAAGCAAAAAACTTGGATGGATAAGGGGAAGAGAAATCACAGCAACGTTGTGAAATTTCTGATTCAATTTTGTGTCATTTTCTTGAAGCTTGGAGAGAAAATCCGAAGAAAAATTCCTCCATGATGTCCTAATTAGTAGGTGAATACAGTCTTTTTCCAATCCATGTGCAAATATTCTTTATCCCAGATTCTGGCTGCTCATAAAATACATCCCGATGCAAGGAACATCTCAATGCTTAGGCAATTTTGCAGCCTCAAAGCGATTAAAATTTTAAAATTTAATTTTACATTTATGGCTTTAAAAATCAAGAAAGCATCCTCTCACATTTGATTTTCTCTGAGTGCAATTTGATATTCAACCTAGAAAATTGTACTAGGTCTCGAATCAAAGCTAAAGATGTTTCCTAGCATTCTTGTGATAACATGAAATTGATTTGATTAATGGATCATGCGCTAATTCCCTTTTTACCAAACTTTATCATCAGTAATAAGAATCTGGGTTAAACTGAACCCTAGATATTTTTCTCATGGTGAACCAGCTTCTGGTGCAAGTGACTTCAAGAAACCCAATTTACTAATGTATGAATTAATTTAGATGCGATTCGATAGTAAAAAGCGTCTGTAAATAATTGTGAGGGTAGTCTATCTTAGGAATTCATCTGCAATTAATTTAGCTGAAATACATTTATGATACCTGGGAAGGTATCATAAAAAATAAATTACAACTAAATTATTTACTCTCGAATTTACCTCTCCCTACTTCTATTCTTAAACTTGTTTGCGGATTCATGTACAATAACGAACAACTCGCATGTTCTAAGGTCGAATATTTATTATATTGCATGTAAACCCCCCATGTTATCTGTCACAGTTCGAACCTCTCCCTACTTCTATTCTTAAACTTGTTTGCGGATTCATGTACAATAACGAACAACTCGCATGTTCTAAGGTCGAATATTTATTATATTGCATGTAAACCCCCCATGTTATCTGTCACAGTTCGATGATCAGTATAAGATGCTGATTTTTTTTGCGCGCCGCAAAACCCCTGACGTTTCCTTCGGTGTTGAAATCATTTTTCCGTGACCTTCCCGAAGCAATTTGCTAAAAGGAGAAATCAGCAGGCGGTCGACTTTTATTTTCACGGTTTGGTGAAGATATTGCAGTGCTTATTAACGAGATTCCCGTCGGCTTGTAAGCTAACGATCAGTCAAGTGCAGTAAGGCGCTACTTCCTTTAGTTAATTTGTTATTCCCGATGACAGGTGCTGTACAGAAGGGAAACTTTTGTTAGACACGTATGTGAAGGTTCACACGAAATTTTCATGTCATTTCGAACGAAGTACTGATGTACCATTCGCCGTAAAACAGTGGAAATTATTATTATTTTTTTCTCAGCGAAAAGTTTTCATTCCGACGCGGAAAACTTTGGATGCTAATATGTTCTATCCTTTGAGATTTTGTAGCCTTGAATCGTTTTGACCATTTCAAAATCTTCAGGTGTATCATGTAAATATCACCTCAAATCCCATGGAAAAAAAAAATTCCATAGAAACAATGCAAAATTCAACGTACCGCGGTTGGTGTTCTGACACCTTCGCATTTTTCGGCGAAAGTGAAATTCGATCCACGTGGAAAGAAATTTTGTGGGCGGAAATGAAGCCCAGGTTTCACCTCAAATGCCTGTTTTGTTTTTATTCAACAAAGCAAAAACATGAGTTTCTTTTTCGTTTTTTTATTCAATTGAAAAGCATTTGATGTGCGGATTACGTGTCAGTTTTTTTGCGAGACGGCAGAAAGTGTGGCACGTGAGTCCCGTTTCCGCCCCCGCTTTAGACTCTGGCGCACTGTGCCAACAGCGAACCTTTTTTTTACTATTACATAGGTAGTAATATTATAAAGGACCTCCTGCACAGAAACTGACTTATGGCAGGCAATGAAAAATACTTGTTTCGCAATGAAGTATATAAAAGAAACTGGAACAATTGTCTTACTTTTATTGTCAAATTACTATAATAAAAAATTAATTCGTTCTTCATCACTGCGTTTCAAAAATATAGTTCGTTAGTCCACGAGCATCACACATTGAGGCGATGGCATGCGAATTTGTTTATACTTGCATATGGAGCAAAAAAAATTTGAATCACATGTAATCTGATTTTACATACAACAAATTTCAAACTAGAAAAATACCTGATTCTCTCGTATTGAAAATGAGTACAGTACAGTCTGGTATATTCTGCGCGTTCATTTGTCCTCAAATTTCAATTTATGGTGAGCATCTTTCGAAAATTCAATTAATCGTTAGGTTTAAACTGGGCTAAACCTTCATCAGCTGCTGCCGGTGTCTGCCTGTGAGTAAGAAGAAGTTTTTTGTTTATTTAAACTGAGTCAATACTGATGAGTATTTAGTTTATATACAGAGTTACCCCATACCATAATCTTAAATACAATACTGTACTGTATTTTCAAGAAGTGGTCTGCAGCTTGAGGTGTTCGTTATACTGTGTAGCAATCATTGATGCATGAAAAAATTGATGAATGCATTCCTCATTGAAAATTGGGTTCATATTTGAAACACTAGGGAACCGTCCTCACCTGAATCTATCTAAATTAGTGCATTATAGGCAAGACAATTCAAATACAGAAAAAGCTACACGTTGAGATGAATAGGATCATAGGTTACATATACTCTACATATACTGTCCTAGAAAAATCTAAAAAACAAAAATTTATTATCAAATAATACGGTGATGAAAAGAATAAAAAGCTGTTAAAGAAAAGGAAAAATTGGTTAACCCATATGGGCAGCGGCAGGTTCTTTTGCATTGCTTGGAAGGGGGGGGGGGGGGAGGGATTTTTTGAAGGCTTCTGCGTTTCAGTTTGACCAAAGGTCACCAAAAAATGCAGCTTTGGCTGAGTAGCCAAAGTTGGGAAAAATTCCACAAAAAGAAAGCCATTGTCCTGATTATCCCCCAATGCTAATCCTATGGCAGGATAATGCAGAAAAAAAATGCCACCCACAAGTACGTTTTTTTCTTTCTTGAAAATTTTTCTGCAGGAATGCTAAAAAATTGGGATTTTCCGCAACTTTGGCTCTTCTAATCATTTNGCGAAATCTGAGACCGCGTGACACGGTTGTCGCTTGGAAAAAAAATGATAATGTATCCATCATTATAATATTTCCTGGAGGACGTGTCTTTGACTGAATACCGTCCGTTACTTTTTATGAACAAAGCAAATGAAGTATATAAAAGAAACTGGAACAATTGTCTTGCTTTTATTGTCAAATTACTATAATAAAAAATTAATCCGTTCTTCATCACTGCGTTTCAAAAATATAGTTCGTTGTTCCACGAGCATCACACATTGAGGCGATGGCATGCGAATTTGTTTATACTTGCATATGGAGCAAAAAAAATTGAATCACATGTAATCTGATTTTACATACAACAAATTTCAAACTAGAAAAATACCTGATTCTCTCGTATTGAAAATTAGTACAGTGCAGCAGTCTGGTATTCTGCGCGTTCATTTGTCCTCAAATTTCAATTTATGGTGAGCATCTTTCGTAAATTCAATTAATCGTTAGGGTTAAACTGGGCTAAACCTTCATCAGCTGCTGCCGGTGTCTGCCTGTGAGTAAGAAGAAGTTTTTTGTTTATTTAAACTGAGTCAATACTGATGAGTATTTAGTTTATATACAGAGTTACCCCATACCATAATCTTAAATACAATACTGTATTTTCAAGAAGTGGTCTGCAGCAGCTTGAGGTGTTCGTTATACTGTGTAGCAATCATTGATGCATGAAAAAATTGATGAATGCATTCCTCATTGAAAATTGGGTTCATATTTGAAACACTAGGGAACCGTCCTCACCTGAATCTATCTAAATTAGTGCATTATAGGCAAGACAATTCAAATACAGAAAAAGCTACACGTTGAGATTAATAGGATCATAGGTTACATATACTCTACATATACTGTCCCAGAAAAATCTAAAAAACAAAAATTTATTATCAAATAATACGGTGATGAAAAGAATAAAAAGCTGTTAAAGAAAAGGAAAAATTGGTTAACCCATATGGGCAGCGGCAGGTTCTTTTGCATTGCTTGGAAGGGGGGGGGGGGGCAGGGATTTTTTGAAGGCTTCTGCGTTTCAGTTTGACCAAAGGTCACCAAAAAATGCAGCTTTGGCTGAGTAGCCAAAGTTGGGAAAAATTCCACAAAAAGAAAGCCATTGTCCTGATTATCCCCCAATGCTAATCCTATGGCAGGATAATGCAGAAAAAAAATGCCACCCACAAGTACGTTTTTTTCTTTCTTGAAAATTTTTCTGCAGGAATGCTAAAAAATTGGGATTTTCCGCAACTTTGGCTCTTCTAATCATTTTTGTTTTCCCTTTTTTTCTACTCCTTGGGGCAAAAAAATGTGTGGATGAATCCTGGCACCGGCCGCTTCCCTATAGGGTTAAGCATTGGAGATTCCAAGGATTAAAAAGACCACCAAAGAAGAATAAATTGCGGACAACTATTGCAGACTGAATGGCGCTTCACAAACTGATCAGAGAAAAGGATGTAGATTGATTGAGGAATCAAAAAATCAGGCCACCAAGAAAAATACGCGAAAGAAAAATCATCAGAACAATTTGATGGAAAAAACTTCATTCTGATTCTGGAAATCTTGAAGCAAGCAGTTGTGTTGGGAAATCCAAATTGGAGGCCTTTTTGTTTTCAGTGCTTTCAATTTTTGACTTGGAAAAATCATCAGAACAATTTGATGGAAAAAACTTCATTCTGATTCTGGAAATCTTGAAGCAAGCAGTTGTGTTGGGAAATCCAAATTGGAGGCCTTTTTGTTTTCAGTGCTTTCAATTTTTGACTTGGAAAGTTTGCTGTGAGATTTCACTTGAAGAATCAATTTGTTTTAAATCAAAGTTCATTTCAGCTGCTGGAACTGCAGCCCTTAATAAATTAGGGCAGAGGTTGGGAAAATGGCTGATTGCTTTCTTTCCTTTTTCCGTCTTGATCCTTACAACAAGCGAAAGTTGTAAAGGTACTTACTATTCCTCTAAGAAACGTCTTCGAATTGGATAAATTCATCAAGTAATGAAGTAATGATCATTCTTCTTGGATGTTAACTCCAAAAAAACCTGTCCCCGAGGACTGGTTTTTCTGACGGACAAGTTTATCATTTTATTCTCCCTGGCACCCAAAACACAGTCCCCCCATCAGCTGGGCTGACGACACACGCACGTGTTCGGATGTCGTTTAACGTCACTGTCACTCACTCGTTTGGCCCATAAACTGACGTGTACGAATAAATGTAACAAGTACTTCGGTACTATCTCAGTACCAGCTTTGCTTCTTCCAAGGTTTCGGTTCGGTTCCGATTCCCTTTTCTGTGGAATTGGTCGCGGTTCGTTTCTATACGCCGTTTGATAACAAAAAATGAATAAATCTGGGCATGAATGCCCATTTGCATGCATGGATAATCGGGATGCAAATGAATTCAAACACGAACAAAAATGAGGGTTTATCTGCTCTCGAACTCGTCATGCGTAGGATGAATAAAAATCAGTATCATCTTTCAGAAATGCGTTATGAAGAACGGAGAGATAAACATACATGCGCATGTCTTTTGAATCAATTAATTTTCGATTTTTCGAAGTCCTCATTCTGAACCTGCTCATGTGAACATGCATGGGATTTTGAAAATCGACATTTTTTGGGGAATTTTCTATTCCTAGACGACTTCTCAGAAATAGGTACGCCTCAAATATTTTTTTTGAAAATTTTTGCCGTTACAGTATCTAAATAACCTTCGTGCTCTTGCTTCATATGGATGCATTTATTAGTATCAATTTTAGCATGAAATCTCAGGAAAAAAAAATAGGAGACTAAAGTCACAGTGATGCAGTATTAAACTCTAGGCCTCTGAATTTATCCAACTCCACACAAAAATTATAACTGGGAGACACAAGCAGAAATATTTATAAGTTCTATGGCAACGATTCTTCTTCCTCCGCATTTTGTCGATGAGCTTCGCGGATAATTTTGAGTCCTAATTTTTATACGTGAATTGATCAAATATTGATATACTGCGTCAAATGGATGTATGCTGGGACAAACTTTCGAAAGAAAAGAAAAAACGCAGGAATTGAATGATTTCCAATTCAGCGTCAACGCTTCATTTTGCGTAAGCACTTCGAGAACAATTTTGAGTCCTAATTTTTGCTGCTGAATTGATTAAACATCGTTACATGTATGATCAAATTTTTCTGAAAAGATGCAGGAATTAAATGAATTCAAGTTCAACGTCAGCGCTTCAGTNTTTGCATGCATGGATAATCGGGATGCAAATGAATTCAAACACGAACAAAAATGAGGGTTTATCTGCTCTCGAACTCGTCATGCGTAGGATGAATAAAAATCAGTATCATCTTTCAGAAATGCGTTATTATGAAGAACGGAGTGCTAAACATTTATGCGCATGTCTTTTGAATTAATTAATTTTCGATTTTTTCGAAGTCCTCATTCTGAACCTGCTCATGTGAACATACAAGGGATTTTGAAAATCGACATTTTTGAGGGGATTTTCTATTTCTAGACGACTTCTCAGAAATAGGTAAGCCTCAGATACTTTTTTTTTGAAAATTTTTGCAGGTACAGTATCTAAATAACCTTCGTGCTCTTGCTTCATATGGATGCATTTATTAGTATCAATTTTAGCATGAAATCTCAGGAAAAAATTTAGGAGACTAAAGTCACAGTGATGCAGTATTAAACTCTAGGCCTCTGAATTTATCCAACTCCACACAAAAATTATAACTGGGAGACACAGGCAGAAATATTTATAAGTTATATGGCAACGATTCTTCTTCCTCCGCATTTTGTCGATGAGCTTCGCGGATAATTTTGAGTCATAATTTTTTTACGTGAATTGCTCAAATATTGGTATACTGCGTCAAATGGATGCATGCTGGGACAAATTTTCGAAAGAAATTTTTTGCGTCCTTAACTTACTAAAGGTTAAGTCGCAGTTGCGAAGTAAAACGCATTCGTGAAGCTCTTGTTAAAACTCAGGATTAAAAACGACGACTTAACTAATTTGTAGCAATGTACATACTAGAAATTTTTCTGAAAAGATGCAGGAATTAAATGAATTCAAGTTCAACGTCAGCGCTTCAGTTTTCTTCCTCGCTCTGTCCATGCACTTTGAGAATAATTCTGAGTCCCAATTTGTATATACAGTATATGCCTGGATTACTCGAATATCGCTGCGTGATGCATAAACTGCGTACGAAACATTTATGTTTTTTGTTTTGTTTGTAAACAAGTGGCAAGAATTTAATGATTTCAAGTTCAACGTCAGCAGGGCATTGTTTTCCCGCGCCTTGTTTTATTGTAAGCTTCCGTTCCGAGGCTGTGCGGGCGGAAGGAAGCTCTCGACGGAATTCCTGTCGAGGCCCCGGAAACAAAACGCGCGACGACACGTACGCACTCGGCATCAGGAGGAGCAGGGGAAATGCGATCCTCGTCGAAAAGATGACGACGACAACGACGGCTGTCTATTTTTAGATGACAATGCACATTTGAAAAAAATAACACACATACACACACATAGAAAAAAAAATAAGTAACCGCGTTTCCTCTCAGCTGATGGATGCTGAGAGCAACGCGAATACGTTATACTCACATATATGTGCGACAGTCGTACATCCCTGGGTACATTCTTCCAGGATATAGCTCTCGTTCAGGTTGTTCAGTAACATTCAAGTTTTTATTTTTATTTTTAAATTCTTTTTCCTGGCCGACGGGAAACACGGTCAAAACCGAAGGGACGTGTGACGTGAACACGATGACTAGGGAACTAAAAAAATAATAAAGTGAGCGACATAAAAAAAAGCAGAAAAAGAAATTGCGAGGGTGAAGAAACCTGAGAACTCAAGAAGAGATTTCACGCTTTCGACCAAGAAAGAAATTGTGGAGCATTTGTTTCACATGACCCTGGGAATACTGCGTCGAGAAATAAACTCCACACATCACGGTCAAAGCCATGCGCATTTTTTTGTTTTGTTTTGAAAGTCGCTTATTCTTCAGGGAAAAAATTGCATACCCTGCGAAAAACGTGGGATCAATAATTTCCTTTTTCGTAGCAGAAGTTGGAATAAGAAGTCTCCAGCAGATTTATTTTAAAAACTAATCAGAGAGGCTTCTACAAAACATCACTTCGCGTATTTATGCCATCAATTTAGCCACGGACTCATTAAATGACTTACTGTGACATAATTAGAAAAACTTACCCTGGTGATTTCTGTTTTTTTCATTTTTTTCGGAAAGTAGTCAGACAATCCTTACTGGCGAAGAAACGCAGGATTTGAAGGGTCCCTGAAGGTGTAAACAATATTCCTTTTATTTTTAATTCCTCAAAATTTTCGACGCAAAAAACGAAGACAGCATAATGAACTCGCCAAAGTTGGTCAATATTGCTTACGTTTTTCTTTTTTCAACTTATAAAATACACTAATTTCATTGCTCTCAAAGGAAGTCCAAGAATCTCCACTTATAGAATAAGGGGAACATTTCAATCTTGTCTAGAAAAAATTTCTGACATATCTTGGCAGTTGGAGCATCATAAATAATTTTTCGATGACAGGAACAGAAACATAGCGGAAGGAATTTTCTGAAGAAGTTGAATTCGGTTTTCCTTTGCTCCACTTTCCAGATGTATATATGACAGTAATGACGCTTCCTCGGTCAGAATTGAAATCTGTTTTTTTTTTAAATAGGTTGAGAAATTGTCTAACCTTGGGGCGTACAATAAGTTATTTCACGTTCGAAATCGGAAGTCACGAGGTCTTCCTGAAGACGTGGGAGAAACCATCTTGAGTTATTGTTTGGCCAGTTGACCTAGCAGCGTTTTCCCAGAAGATGAATGGATGAACTTCTTCTTGAAAATCCTTGGGCTTTGACGTGGTTTTCTTCGGCTCATTTGCTGTCACGGTTGCAACAAACAACGAACATGCACGAGACAACAAGACAGCACGAGAAGGATTTTGGCAGAGTGTTCAGCGGAGTTTCAGAAATAAAATGGACGTGGATTAATGACTTCTAGGACACTTTTGGAAATCTGTGAATGCTTTGAGCCATTTTTAATATCAATGCCGGAATCCATTTATCTCATCTTAACTGAAAACGAAGTTATCGGAACCATTTTGTGAGCTGAATATGAGGATTTTGCGAAAATTAGCCCAAAACATTTACATTTTATACAAGGCGTATTTGAAAAATATTCTTGGATTGAATCAGCACCGTGGATAATCAGAATACATTCACAGAACGGCTTCGTTTAGGATATCAAGTTTCAATTTACAAGTGTGAAGCGACTGAATTTATACTGTTAAAGTATCAGTACTGTGAACCCAGCACCAGTACTGGAATCGTTTAATTATTGTTCACTAAACTGTCGACGGTCGATCAGCTCTGGTGAGTCGGCGCCAGCAATTAAAAAGCACAAATTAACATGAAGTGAAGGTATTCTGAGCTGAAACTTATAATACAATACATAAAAAGGATTCCCATCTCTTGAATGTATCTTCAGAACTTCAATAATTTGGGTGTAAACATTATCTTCTTTGGAGTTAAGTCTGCTCGTGCCGTAATTCGTACCCACACCATCCGCCAAGATTAATTAATATCAGGCGTATATTTAATATTTATTTATGCAAAAAAATAATGATAAAACACGACACATTGAACGAAATATCTTCCTTGAAAATATATGGCATGCAGAAATCTTTGAGGAGAAAACTTACTTCTACGCAAAAAGAATATACTTTGAAAATACGTTTATTCTGTTTACGATTAGGCGAGTTTAGTTCGGGCTGTTCTCGGGTCGGATCAAATTTCCCCAGAGACTTACTGCATTTTTAAGAAGTGTGATGGGATTAAGAGGGTACAGCACCTCAATATCATGTCATACTTCGCTTTAGTTTTGCAGCGACTACAGTACCATTCTTTATGGTATGTCCATGATAATAGTTGGCTCTTAGAATGAGAAGTCCTTTGATGATACAATTACTAGGCGAGCATTCTCGACCTATTAAGTCGGTATGCATCAATAGTGATTTTAAGTAAAATTACTATTTGGTTATTCGCTTCAACATTAAGACAAGTGCTCTATAACCAGGAATTAGTCTACGTGTATGTCATATACTACATGTTAAAAACTTACAACACCTGAATTCCAAGCGACTCTTTTTATACACGCAGTATAGTTGATCCTTTTAAACTTGAGAAGTGTGCGCAATTTTTCCAAATGATTCATCGAAATAATGCAGAGGGAGTCTTGTTAATGACCCTCAGTGAATTTTTGGAAAAATATATGCAATATGCAGCTATACGTAGAATCTCGTTTTAATTGTTTTTTAGTTTACAACGAATCTGATTTTTTGGTCCCTCTCCAGCGCAATAGCCGAAAAATTATTTCCATTTCTTTTCAACCAATTTTTGTTCGTAACGGGACTATAAGTTTGCAAATGCTTCGTGGTAACCAGATTCTACTGTATTCATCTGATTTTTCATGAAACACAAGAAGCTAGAGTGCTAGACTTTGATCCAGCAGTAAAAAATAAATAATAAAAATAATAGTTGCATCAAGAGCGCTGGCAAAATGCAGGTTGATAGGTCAATGTCTGTACTCATTACCGCACTAGCTGGCTGTGGTGTTTTAAATGCCAGTCACGACAGGGCCTCAACATATTTTATTTATTACGTACAGTGCTTTAAGTTTTTTCCCCACTTTTTGCACTTCTACTTCAACTTGAACCTTGTTAACTCAAGCCTCAGTAAGTTAAATACCTCTCTAATTAAAACATTGTTTAGTTTTTATCTGAATTCCCTCAGAAACAATGCATTAACAGCATTTCTAACTCAAAGCCTTTTTCTTTCAAACCTCCATAACTCAAATTTTCTGTGTCTATTTGGCTGCTATTTTGTGACACAGGAATGAGGAGAAAAGCAAATAAAACTTACACTTGAGGTGTTTTGAAAGGAATTGAAAGACTATGTTTGTGAAAATACCATATGAACCCTTGCCTCCAAGTTCAGCATCCTGTCAACTCATTTAACCCTTGTGCAGCAAAGTTGGGATATTTTTGCAAAATTTTGTCCCCACAAGGGCTGCAAATTTAAAACATGCAATCTTTGAACCAAGGCCCAATAAAGTCCAAAAATGTCCAATATTGTTTTTCTAATTTTGCCCCAAAATTTGGCTGAAAAATTAAAAATCATCCTGGCATGGTTTTTTTTCATGCATTCCCAGCATAGGATTAATATTTGAGATTTCTTGAGACAATGGGATTTTCTGCACCCAGATTTTGCCTGACTGAGGCCTTGGCTACCTACATAGGGACATATCAGTGACCTTTGGTCAAACTGAAATTACCCTCCCCTTGAGAAAATCCAGACTTTTCTGCACAACAGCCAGGAACCCTCTGTCATTCAAGGGTTAAGAATCAATTCAAGGCCTAGAAAGTCGCCCTTAAACTCTTGGATGGCAGAGGTTTCATTTCCATCCTGTGGCAAAGTCAGGATATTTTTGGGGGGTGGAGCATTTCAGTTTGACCCAAGGTCGCTGAAATGCTCCCAGGTTGAGAAGGCCTAAGTTGGGAAAATCTGGGAGACAAATTCTCTTCTGTTTTCCGGAATCTTCCATGCTGATCCTATACCAGGAATTCAAGAAAAAATGCCACCCAGTGAGGAATTTTTAATTTTCATTTTTCATCCAAAATTTTCTGCTGGATTAAAAAAAAATGTCAAACTTTTTCCCAACACAGGCCTTTGTACAAAATTTGCAACTTTTTAATTCCCAGTTCTCAGTGACAAAACATTTTGCAAATATATCCCAACTTTACCACACAAGGGTTAACATTTGTTATATTCTCCTCTCTTTCCCTCTTCTATGTTTCCCTAACTCAAAACCTCCTCAACTCTAATTATTACAATTTTTTTCTGTTGGTCATTCGGAAATATACTCAGTAGGGGTTCAAATGTATAAGCAACCCTTGCACAGTACAGTACCCACACCCAGCGTCTGTACGCGGTATGGCAACCCTGCATCGNTATCTGAATTCCCTCAGAAACAATGCATTAACAGCATTTCTAACTCAAAGCCTTTTTCTTTCAAACCTCCATAACTCAAATTTTCTGTGTCTATTTGGCTGCTATTTTGTGACACAGGAATGAGGAGGAAAGCAAATAAAACTTACACTTGAGGTGTTTTGAAAGGAATTGAAAGACTATGTTTGTGAAAATACCATATGAACCCTTGCCTACAAGTTCAGCATCCTGTCAACTCATTTAACCCTTGTGCAGCAAAGTTGGGATATTTTTGCAAAATTTTGTCCCCACAAGGGCTGCAAATTTAAAACATACAATCTTTGAACCAAGGCCCAATAAAGTCCAAAAAAAGTCCAATATTGTTTTTCTAATCCTGCACAAAAATTTGGCTGAAAATTAAAAAAAATCCATCCTAGGTGGCATTTTTTCATGCATTCCCAGCAGAGGATTAACATTTGGGATTACTTGAGACAGGGATTTTCTGTACCCAGATTTTGCCTGACTGAGGCCTTGGCTACCTAAAGGGGCATATCAGTGACCTTTTGCTCAAACTGAAATGCCCCTCCCCTTGAGAAAATCCAGACTTTGCTGCACAACAGCCAGGAACCCTCTGTCATTCAAGGGTTAAGAATCAATTCAAGGCCTAGAAAGTCGCCCTTAAACTCTTGGATGGCAGAGGTTTCATTTCCATCCTGTGGCAAAGTCAGGATATTTTTGGGGGGTGGAGCATTTCAGTTTGACCCAAGGTCGCTGAAATGCTCCCAGGTTGAGAAGGCCTAAGTTGGGAAAATCTGGGAGACAAATTCTCTTTTGTTTTCCGGAATCTTCCATGCTGATCCTATACCAGGAATTCAAGAAAAAATGCCACCCAGTGAGGAATTTTTATTTTTCATTTTTCATCCAAAATTTTCTGCTGGATTAAAAAAAAATGTCAAACTTTTTCCCAACACAGGCCTTTGTACAAAATTTGCAACTTTTTAAAAGGGTCAAGAGTCACTGTTTTGTAAAACGTTTATATAGGGTTGAAATGGTGTGTTCCCAATTGTAAACAATATAAGAGGAGAGAAAGGGAGAAGATACAAAGGGATTGAGTTTTGGAGGAGTTGAGGAATTATTACAATTTTTTTCTGTTGGTCATTCGGAAATATACTCAGTAGGGGTTCAAATGTATAAGCAACCCTTGCACAGTACAGTACCCACACCCAGCGTCTGTACGCGGTATGGCAACCCTGCATCGCGCGCATTTTCCCGCGGCGCGACAATAATGAACGGGTAAGCCGAGACGCGCGCGGAACTCTGACTTCAGTCGCATTCCGAACTCGCGGCAGTCTGCGTTCGTCCTTAAGCAAAGTAAAGAAGACAAGAAAAGGAAAAAAAAGGCGGCGGTTTCCGGATAAGTGGCGCCGTTACTTCGTCCGACTTCCCTAATCAAGTGCGCACTTACCGTGTCCAGTGATACACGACGTGTTCATCGTGCAATGAGAAAAAGAAGGAGACCAAGAATTTCTGCCATGGGAGCCGTTGGTTCTCTGTGTTTCTGATGAAATATGGGACACGTTGGCGAGGGGGCATTGGGGAGTGATTTTTGTTTTGTGTTTGTGTGTGTGTGTGTGAACTGTACATGTTAGAAGAAATCCAAGCACAGGCATTTGTTAAGTCGCGTTTGAACGCGCTGATAGGATTTATGTCGGCTCGATGAGTCGCAACAGGGAGCAAAAGTTTTCAAACGGTTAAGAGAATGTGTTCTGCTGTATCTCAGGGATTCCTTTCATTCAACAATAAAATAAAACAATGTCTTTTGCTGTGGTCGGCGTGAATGTGCATGATCAATATTCCGACTGGCGAGCCGCAGAGTGATGCATGTTCAGTTTGAGACGGTTGATCAGGGCCGGCCTAAGGCGGGTGCAGCGGGTTCACTGCACACGGGCGCCTGGCTAGGGGGGGCGCAAAAATCAGTGCCAGAGTTGGCGCAAAAATCAGACCTGACCCGGGCAGTAAGGAGGGGTGTGCCTGCATGATGAGGCGCCAGGCACCTCATCATTGATTGACTCATTGATGAGGCGCCTCATCATGACGGCAAAATTATTTACTTTCAGAGCTTTGAAATTGACAAAAGTAAAAAGCAAGACACATGAAGCATCAAAAATTTCAAATCCCTGAGTTCCCTCCCCCCTAACCAATTCTGATGCTTCCTGTTCAGGCTGTGATGTCTTGGACTGCACCTTAATAGGCCAATCACATGCATCAAAAATTGAACCCCTGTGTCCCAAGGAATCCAGGAAAAAGTAAAAAAACCTCTTCATCCACATATAGTCAGTCTTCTTGAAAGCTTCAACCCAGTGGAGAACCCCCTTTTTGCAAAAAATGGGGAGAATTTCCCCTGTTTCCTAGAGGAAGAAAAAAGGGGACAGTTTAAGAAAATACCTTTTTGTAAAAATAAGAGGGAAAATTCAACCTGTGGAATGAAAATTCAGAAACACTGACATTCTGAAACTGCACAACCCCTGCACTTTATGCACTCTCAATACATTCAACAATTAAGCATTTATTAGTCATTCTATTACAAAATAAAAAGTTCTAATTTTTGATGGCAAATTCTCTAATTTGATAGATTTTTCAACACAAAACATGAAAATTCAAAAAATTCTCTGCAACTGGAATCCCTTTGAAAATTCAAAGTTTGGTGAAAGAGAAAATGTCCCCTAGTTTACATATGTAATGGGGTTAAATGTGCAGAGAAGTTTTAAAATTTGCTTGAAATAATATAGCTAATTGCAGAATTGAGCAAGAAACTAGAATTTTTTTAGATTTTGTAATCAAGAGACTGATCTGCATGGCTCATTGTTTCATGTATTGACAGTGCATAAAGTGCACAGTTATTAAAATAAGCACAGTTATAAAAGAGCAAATTGTTAAAAGAAGCACAATTATCTGACAAACAATAACAAAATTTTAAAAAAGTTCTAGTTTTTTGCTTATACATTTTTTAATTTACTAAATTTTTCAACAAAAAACACAAAAATTCAGAAGAAATCTCTGCACCTCTAATCCCTTTAAATGTTTAAAGTTTGGTTAAGTAGGAAATTTTGCATGAATTTTCAGATCTGAAAAAAAGTTTTTTGTCATTTAGAAAAGGTTTTACATTCTCATTTTTACCTTTGTCAACTTGGATTATCTTATGGTTTAAAAATGGGAAGTGTAGAGAACTTCATGATGCTTTCAATGCTGTTGAAAATTTGCATTTCAGTGCATAATCACCTTTTTGGCAAATTTTAAAAGATGAAAATTGGGAAGAAAATCTGAAACAAGAATTCAGACTTTTAGTTTTGCCCATTCTAATTTATTTGCTTTTGATGAAGCTTGAAAATTATTTACAGGATGTCATTCACAGTGATGTTGTACATGCTTCTTTCTTTTTGTTGAAAAAAGTTACAAATTGAAACAGCTAAAATTCAAAAAATTAAAAACATTTTTGGTGATTTTTGTACAATTTTCAAAAAAAGTTTAACATGTTTGTAATTCTGTCAAATGTTCAGATTTTTGCATGTTTAAAAAAGGAATTTTAGAAAATATCTTTGTGCATGCAAAGCTGTAGACAATTCTAAAATTGGTTGAAACTTGAATTTTTAAAAAATTTTCAAAGTCAGCAAAATGGACCACAGTCCATAAGCCAGGTTACAGTCCATAAGCAGGTGCAACTTCCCCAAAACAAAGCCAGTCGGTAAACTGAAAATTTGTAACCCAGAATGTCCATAAACTGGGGTTTGACTGTATATTGTCTGATTGCAGTTTTTCATGTATAGGGGCGCCAAGTGAGGGTTTGCACATGGGCGCCATCCAGGCTTGGGCCGGCCCTGCGGTTGATTACTTGATTGAGTCCAATTGAAACGAAATTCAGGTCCGATACATTTGAAAAAAGCATCATTTACACATTCTGTATATACATTACAAGAATAGGCTTAATTGCTTTGTGATGCTGTGGAGTTAAATTGGAAAATAAATACCGCGTGCTTACTGTAATTTATTCATTCAAGGAATCGATTCGAGAGAAGGAAATTTTGGGTTCCAGTTTAAAATTGAGGGTGTACCCTAATAAAATTGACCAGCATGCAGCGCACAATTCAGCACATTATTTTCCTGCAAATTTCGGGTACACGTACAACGTATCAAAACTGTATCGCATTGAGTAAAATCGCTCTGAACATTTTGCGAGGCTTGAACAAATATTGCAAAGGATTCCTCTTCAGATCAATATTTTAAGCTGCATTAAATATAGAGACATCTGAGTGCTGAGGCAGTTTCCCAGCCTCCAAGGGAATTTAATTTTGAAAGTACATGGCTGCAGAAAATAAGAGAAGCTGGAGCATCCTCACTCCTTGGATGTTTAAAGAGGACTTATATTATTGTCTCTGATCACAGGCTTCATGAAGACAACAGTCACACACACAATCAGCAAATACAATCTGTCATTGTGCAATAAAAGCGAAGAAAAGATGCTTTGCCTATGGGGCAATTCCCAAAACGCGAACTTCTGAAGAAAATAACTTCGCGAATTTTATACATTAAAAAATCCACAACATCTTAAATTGAAGCTGACGATGTTCTCCAACTTTCTTATTTTATTTTAAAAATGGACCCGATTGACAGATCTTGAGATATTCTCACTTTTGTAGACCTAACTTTTCTTAGGTGATAAGAATCTGGAAAACCTTCATGCCAGATTCTTATCTCACTGATGAAAGATCTTTTGGTGCAAACGATGACTTCAAAAGCCTTGTTTCTAATTGTACATGAATGAATTTATTTCTGCAACAAATAATACTGTATCAAACTCTGTACTTCACAATGAAGATTTGCTTCGGCACCCCTGCTCAATGGACAGGAATTGATACCAATAACTTGGGATCAATCAGTGTGAGAGAAAAATGCCTTGCTGACATGCGTCCATCTCAAGTGGAAGTCATATTCTGATGGACAAAGTGATACAACAGGATCGAATGGATAATAAATTGATTACCACGCGATTATTTTTTTTAATGTTCTATAGTCAGAAGTAGAATTTACCTGGATTTGAAGAGCGAACCTAACATCATGTTTCTTGCGACGATGACCGATCTACAATCTAATCTAATGATATAGACTTGATGTTGCTGAATTTCTATGAATTTCTAGTTCTACTCGTCAAGTTGGATTTCGTGACCGTGAGCGGATTTTCCTAAATTCCACGTGATGAAAACAACCATGAAAGAATTTCCACGCACGAAGAAAAAAGATTATATGCAGTTCTCATGCTTTTATGAATCGAGAACCATGAATTACTTTTCAACGAAACAATTTTTGCACTGAAACCTCAATCCTGGTATACTGTACCTCAATTCATTCATGAACCCATCTATAAGATTCGTTCACATGACGTTTGGGGAAATTCGGTACTTAGTTCGCATGGTTCGAAATTCTTTTTCCGTTCCTTTCTTCCGCATTTCTTCGTGATTATTCGGCTTTTTCATCATTGCTGGGCAGAAGTTTTCGGACACGAATTCGTTCCCATCACATGCAATAATTCGCCTTTCCGTCGACGCCATTCCGGTTGCCTAGTAGATTAAATAAAAAGCACTTTTTTCTGTGAGTATCCAAAATTTATCATCATTTTATGCATCTTCAAATAATTTATAGCATACATCTCAAAAGACCGATAAAAAAAACTGAGAAATTCCCCCTGAATGGATATGAAATGAACTCGTTCGTGCAACATTTCACAGAATATTCGTGAGCCATCAAGAGTTTATTTAATCAACATTTCCCCATTTATTATTCAATAAAGGTAATCCGGATTACAATACAGTATTTCGTCTCAAAAATAAAGCCTAGCTTCTCTTGAATTTTAATTTTGTCTCGAAGTGTGCGGTTAATTTGAATGCAAATATTCAGGATGGGCTGGATGGCATACATTTCATTCATGGGAAGAAATCCATACTTCATATGTAGACGCATATTCAGTCAAAACGTGATAATGTGTAATGCAGTAATCAACAGTTTAAATCTTCAAATTTAATCCCTGAATGCGTTGCTATGGTTCAATTCCCGCAAAATTATAGCCAGGGATTAATATCATTAAATTTTTGCATTCGTCAATGCTGCGAAAGTTTGCCACATCGATGAGATGAATACACATAACTAATGTAAAAGACTACATGAAAATTTATTATCCGTTAAACGATGGAATATTTTGCGGGAAATTGATATTATAGCAGGATTTTTTCTATAGTCTAAGTCTTATACAAGTTTTACTGATTTCTTTGATTTTTAAAGCCTTCTTTTCTTTTTAGAATCCGTGGACTAATTCAGCAATTTAATTTTATCATCTAAAATATTTTCTTCATATCCGTCGATGTATTACTCATCACAGCCAAACTTTCGAAAAAGCTGGCGATGAAACAGTATCTCAGGCCATTTTTCTTATTTGAAAACATCATGCTCATAATCGTTCAAGTGATTGACTATTCGTGATAATTAATTATTCGAGCAAAGGCTTCCGTTGATGCATTCATTGTACCTCAACGGTTATAATGAGAAATCGATCGTTGCTTTCGTTCGGTATGAATCCGGGAAGTATTTTGGTGAATTTCTGCAAAAATTTTCATTTCAATCGCGCAGACAAGTACCAGATATGTTCCTTTCCCCTTCCACCCTTTTCCGCAACTATGTGCTGTAAAGTACAGTACTTTTCTTTACGGAAATTTCGGCGGGAAAAAAATAATAAAAGGAAACCAGACCCGTGCCGCTTGCTGGCTGGTTCGCCGACTTCCGGCGCAGGCGCACGATCGTGAGACTACTCGCAAGTCTGATGAGCATTGTGGTCAGCGGACTGGATTGCTGCTTGAGTTCACCGAACAGCTAATTTTTTTTTTTTTGGTTCAATTTACTGTACACTACATCAGTACATAGTGGCTTGCTTGGCGAGACAAACGGATTCATTACGACGCGAAAAGGCTTTTTTTTCATGGTCGAGTTTCTGCTCTTCCTCTTCCTTCTTCGCGGTTTGCCGCAAAAAAATAAAAATAAAAAACACAGAAAGGCGGCAGGAATGATGGCCTTGAGAACTTTTATTTTAAATTCATGGAGTACGTTTTCGTGGGAGAACTTGGAGAGAAGTCCTTGAGGTTCCTCTTTATTGCATGGCAGTTGATATAAAGCAGCAGTACAGCATTTGGTGCCTCGGTTAATGCATCAATTAATCCGTTTTAATGTACGAAAAGTTGAAGAACGTTTGTCTGAATCGAAGTGTGATATCGAATTCATTGTTGTTTTCCGATCTCCGAGATTTTTCCTGCCAATGTATGATAGGAAAAATTTTTGGAATGGGTTGAATGTGCCAAAAACTTTTCAGAAATTCTTGAACTCGTATACAGGTGGACTTTGCAACAAAATTCTAGGAACCAAAAAAGAATACGCTGTAAAGATAATTTCGTTGTTGAGAACCCTTATAACACGGGAAGAGAACCCTTTGGGACCAGATAAAAATTCGTTGTACGGATAAAATCGCTGTAGAAAAAGATCTGTGGTTGCATAGAGATCGTTGTTTAGTTCGATGTTCAATGCATAATTTCGTTCATAAATTGCGGTTTGAAACACGAACAGAAGAACGGAAAATTGCTGTACAATTCCCTAGTAAAATATTTGTTATCATGCCCTTAATGTACGACCCTAATTTCATGAAAGCCCCT